>ARYC01017411.1:0-112617 GCA_000711775.1 Oxytricha trifallax | reverse complement strand
TCATTTTGAAAGCAAGAGATTTACCAGTAAGGGATATTCAATCATGCAATTAGATCTATATATTTATATATATATATATATAAATACTGCTATTCTTTAAATGAATAGAAAGATAATTTTCGCCAAATAACTTAAGGATTTACTTATTGTTTATTTTGAGTAGTTATTTGTCTTATTATCATGAATAAATTTTAGATTTAAATTTTATTATTGACTTTAAATTTTATTTGAGTGTATTGAGATTTAATACCAGTAACTAACTTTAATCCTCAAATAAGGAGAATGAAAGGATAAAAGAGATGACTCCAGATTTCTTCTTAAAGAAGGTGATTAATCCATGTTATTTAAATCAAAAACTAGTTAATTAATTACTGTCATTTAATGATGACTGTAGCAAAACTATAATTAATTCACTTTTTATTATTTAATAAAACCCCAAGAGTAAAATTTGAATTAATTACGAATTTGAAAAATAAGTAAATACTATATTTTTATTATAAAAGATTTGGTAGCTTAATGATTAATTAACTTAGGACAATAAATATTTATGGGCGTCTTAATAAAACGAAAAGCTACCTAATTTAAAAGTCTGAATTGATTAAATTTTATTTATACCTATCTCAAAATATTATAATAATTTAGCCTTAAATATACAGCCTTGATGCTCAGACCGGATAAAAGGGTGACTCAGACCATAATTACCTTCCTGTCACCATCGACAGTGGACTAGTCAGTACTGCTGCCCAACCTTCGTGCCCTCCTCGTGCCAACACACATACCATTACCTGACATTTTCAAGATAAGAATAAGATGCTTTCTCGATAACATAACCGTTGGCAAGAGATCTAAAAAAGAGATAGTTGGTCTCGCTTCACCCATCTTTGGCGACAGTGTTATTACTTAATATAATGAGATGGTGGACTAAATAATTTAACTACACACGTCAGTCCGCAAGCTTACATTTCTGAAAAATAATGCAAAATTGCGAAAGATAGATACAGAGGAGACGATGGAGGCCACTATTTGATAAGTGGTGAAACCTTACACAAATGAAGGCGCGCCCAAAGCTAGTGGTGGGGGCCCTATACAGTACATATAGGCAAAAACTTTAATGGCGATGGAAGAAAATAAATTCAATGAGACATTAAGACTTCCTCATAACAATTAACTGGAGATGACACCCTCAGCAGATCCTAGTAGAGTAATTGGAGATCCTTTACCAAAGTACTCATCAATGAGCGAAGTATCTCCGGACTTGAGTAATAAACTAAGCAATCTACTAAAACAAATTGAACAAAAATTAAATAAATTAATGAAAATTCAACCAACCAACAAATTACTGTAAGTCAAAAAGTTGACTAATAAATCAACATCTGCAAGTCTAAAGGACACCCAACTCCAAGAAATGTATATCAAGGCGACCACAGATCAGAAGCACCTCCAAAACTACTACTTAATATGGCTAATATTAGGGAGCAGGATACCAAGAGGGAGCAGGTTAACTTGATAATGTTTGGTCTGGCCGCTATTAAACGGTCGAGGGAGTCTCGACTTAAGGATGATACGGATACTCAAAAATGCTGCTTGCAAAAATATTTGAGGTCTAGGTTATTCCAGAAAACAAGATACAAGAAGCATTCACGGTATTGCCTGCTCAGGCATGAGGTTAACGGCTACATCTAAACAGCTATAAGCAAGCAACGACCCCGAGTGCAGAGGCTCTTCAATGCAGCCAATGATGGAATGTTTAAGCAAATGGAAACACTATTCAATCACATTCTTTCAACCAACACTTTCTCCAAGTGCACTCTAAGAATGATACAGGGGTAGAGAATAGCTTTTAAAACTACAAGAATCCTCCAGGAGAAATCTCTCTTCATGCAGACGAAATCGAAACCAATCAATAAACATGAGAGATGAGGGCCATCTTTATATTGAAACTGGTACCAAATCTGCAACTAGCTAGCGCTCACTCCCTATTGTTGATGGACAACGCATCCTACCACCGCATCAGCTGCACTTATAGCGTCCTGAATAAGCTTAAGATCCCCATATTGTACCTTGGCCCTTACTAGTATGACATGGCTATAGTGGAAAAGGCATTCAAGTTCAATAAATTCCGCGACCTCAGCTCCATGCTCCTGTCTGTCTCCACAAAGTTTGCATTCCTCCCTTAAAAAGCTATAGGAAGCTGTTGCGGCGTTATGCTCAGGCCTTGGCTGTGCAGCTCTCACACTTTGACATGCGGTGGTTTACCGGCGCATTTGCATGCTCTTTGGTCGATGCCCTGAGGCATCTGAGCATGGTGGATGTCTGATACTGTAATTTATTCAGGTTTTGGCCACCCACTCTGCGAACTCACGAATCACATATACTCTATTAAATATGCCAATCTGTAACCATTTGTATTTGAAGTTTATCTTAGTCTAGGAAATACTTTTCTGTGTCGTAGATTACAGGAGGATGCTTTATTTTAAGGGCTCTCGAATGACTATCTTTACAGGGCATCAATGTTGTTCTTACCCTGAAATTCATCTGCAACACTGATTTGGTAAGATAAGCAAACTTTTAGTATTAAAATATTTAATAGGTCAATTAAAGTCCAATTCGAAATTATTAAAATTCAAGACACCCTATTAAATTATAATCAAATTAGAAAATCAAAAGTTTGAAATTAGTAATGGAGTCAACTTCAGAACAAAGTAAGGGTCAGCAAAAGCAGATTCAGCAGCAAGCACCACTGGGCAAGTGAGAGACCTACAGAGTGTGAGACATCTTCTAAGTCAAAGTCATCAAGAACGCCATTCACGCCAAGGTCATGTATGAAAACTATCCCCGAGAAAAGGCTATGTGGGTGGAGAACTCGAAACTAATGCATGGAAATTATCGAACCAGAGTTGAGTCCTTCATCAGTGATAAGATGCCAAGGCTCCATGACCACCCATACTAAAAAATGTACGCGGGAGCGCGCTTAGGTCGGGACATGGACGGAGGGACCAGTTCAAGTGAAAGCGAGGATTCAGATAACAGTTCGCAAGATTCCCAGAAGAATAGTGTCAATGAATACTCTCAGGAGATGGCAGTCTACCAGTAAGAGGAAGAATGCAAGGGACAGAAGGAAGATGACAGCATGAGTGACGGAGAGGAAGTACAGCATAAGCAGGGTAAACTCTTCAAGAGTATGATTAAGAGACTCGCTTAGCGAGTACCAAATTCACAGTTTTAAACTTAGCAATTCAATCACAATAAACTAGCTCTTGATTAATAATTCATTTATTTTTAATTTCCACGATTCTCTAAAATTTTACTCTTGGGGTTTTATTAATAATACATTTAATTATTAACTTTACTAAATATTTGTTCTTTTATTAAAATAATAAATTATGTTAAAGATTATTGTAATTTATTTTTATTAAATAGTAAAATATAAATCAATTATTATTTTAAATATCTTTAATTCAATTGGGTTTAATTACTTCAATCTAGCTTATTATTTATTAATAGCTATTTATCTAAAAGTTTTACATTATTTTTAAATTATGAATCTACTCTTGAAAGCCAGACAACAACAAAATAAAAAGTAAATTCCACAATAATTTGCCATTTTTTCAAATATAGAGGGATAAAAGATACACAATTTCATATCAGATGCAACTTGAGAGATTCTCATTTTAAGAAATTAACAAGTGAGAATTGAAGCTCCGTGTGAAATGAAGAATGCTTTGCTATAAATACCACACTTACTAGGTGCTTTCTAGTATACTCTAAGTTTCATACTTTAATCAATTGTATTCATAAAAGCTTTTAAATGAATTATATAGAATTTAAAATGCCCATACTTCTTGCTCATTAAAATCAGTTTATAAATCAATGAAGATTTAGTATTTATTGTGAACCAAGATTCTCAATCTTAAAATATCAAAAAAAAATAAACTTTTATAAGTCATCAATTCTTGCCTTATTGGACCTTTTATCTTTCATCAAATAAAATAACTAATAGATACTTTTCATATTTTAAGGCATCAATAATTAAATTACAATATTGATATGAAGTTATTTAGAATTTTTCAAATTTTTACAAATAATGTTAGATTAATGGCATTATTTATATTAGATTTTCTTGAGAAAACGAACTAGTTTATATGAACATTCATTTATAAAATATGACTGAACGCATAATCAAAGAGAAAAGTCGCATTAAACATTTAAATTTGGATTGATATCAATAATAATTATGAAAAATAAAAAAAGCTTTAGGGAAATAAATTTCTTGACCTTGACAATTTCTTTGCCCAAATTACATCAAATCATCTACTGATGGATAAGTTATTTGTAAGTTAAATGGATAAATTTTAATAAAGATTGATATAAAAAAAAGTCCTTATCAATAATAAATTTTCTTTTATTTTATTTAAAATAATATATAATGTCTGTGTATACAGATTATCACCCTAATAATCTTTGATCATCTAATTGGCACTTAAAAATATATCCTTTATTAGGACTTATAACTTCATCATTACTTCTTAGCAATTAAACTCTATTTTATGATATCTAAAACTGATAATTTAAATCTTTTTTTTTAATTTTTGGAATCATAATATTTATTTAAAGTTAACAATCAAAATATTACTTGAACATAAGTATAGCTTTACTGCAGAACACAAACATTATTTATGAAATACGTTGTATGATAAAAGTTTAACCGAATAAGATCATTTTGACCTGGTTGCTACTGCCTTGTAAAAATCCAAACAAAACATATTCTCTTCTATTTATGAAGTTTGCTTCAATAAATTTAGCACATCAAATACCAATGCATAGTGTAAAAAATATAATAGAATGACATAAATTAAGAAAATGTTGTCAATGAAATAGTTAAATTCAAAAGGTTTTACAAAGAAATCTGAATTAGTTTAAAAGATAGTTTAATAATGGCCTTGCACAAATATGGTGACTAATATGAAAGGTCAATAAAATTAAAAACAATAAGATATAAGAAAGTATCCTATTAATTTAAAATCAAATTCTAAAATATAATGCGTTAAAGATAATTATAAAAGAGACAATCCTCATGATTCAAGAATTATAAGAATTAAGGAGTCAGATTAATTTTGGATGGGGTGTACAATTCTGGAATTTTTTTAAATTCCAGCACCATTCTGGAACACCAGATCCAATGAATCTGGAATTCCAGATACAGAACTGGAATTCCAGATACAGTTTTGGAATTCCAGTTCGGTGCAGGGGTATCTCAATATATGATATCAAATATACTTATAGTTATAATGGATTTTTTTTTAAAAAAAAGTATACAATATAATTTTATATATTATCATTAGTCATTTGTTTAAATGAATTATTTATTGAAATATGATCAATATTTCAATGTTTTTTCATAAAAAGTTTAAATTTTAAACATTAATCTTTTATCTCTATTGCTATTATTTTTACATATAAAATTTTAATTTGTCTATTTATTGAAAATTCATCAATAACATTAATATCTAAATCTATAGAATTTAAAAACTTTTCTTAACGTTGATTTTTTATCGGTTCAATTATACAATAAAACATAAATAAGTAAAATATTTTAAGTTTTGAAGTTGTTTTCCTGTTGGAAAGTATTTCTATGATATTTTAATTTTTAAAAATATATAAAATCCATAGTATAAAAAATACGTATTATATTTCCTGTTAATTTAATTGTAATAAAGGTCGAGGGACGTGAGGGAAATAAAATTAAATCTTAAATGAAATGTTTTATTTGAAAATTTTGTATCAATAAAAAAACCATTAAATATTAATTATTAAATAATCAAATTAATTAACCGTCACAATGTTAAAAATTTTAATCTTAAATAGAAATTATCCTAAGTTTTAAAAGAATTACACTTAAAAAACTTTTATTACAAAAGATAAATTAAATTAAATGTGAGTTAAGAATTCGACATTAATTTAAAATTAAATAGATATTCTTAAAATTTAGATATATTAATCTTTAAAAGCAGCACCTATTTTCTCCAATTAATATATTATTTAGATTCCAAAGAAATTTCACATAAATTCAAACTTGATTTAGTTGGTTCAAACAAATTGCTTTATAATTGTAATAATTAATACTACTAATTATAAGTACTTTTATTCATTAAGCTTTATAGACTCTTATTAATAGATTCAAGAAATAAGATATATTTGCTAAAATTGAAGTGATTATTGAAAATATGCTGAATGATTAAATATTAATAACATCCTAATTCTCAATACTTTTTTAATCATAATCTCTATTTTTAAAATTATTAAAAATAATATAATTATTTTTGAATTTGTAATCATAAAAAAATATTATTAGACTCACTTATTATTATTTTAATATTATAAATAGTTAATTTATTTGAAAAAATTTAAATAAAATTTTTTAAAAAATTTACATTTAATAGATGAAATAATAGTTTTATTGTAGGTTATTGTTATAAAACTTAAAAATTATTTATTATGTCTAAAATTTTATAAATCATATTTTATTTAAACATATCGTAAATGTTAAACTAGATATATCTAAGGTAAAATGATAAAAAATAAATTATATATTCCTTTTCATCTAACCTTTACTTTAAGCAAAAAGAAAATTTTCAAATATTCCAGATCTATTGAATCTGGAATTCCAGATACAATTCTGGAATTCCAGTTCTGTATCTGGAACGTTTTTCACCATTCTGGAATGTTTTTCACCAATCTGGAATTCCAGAATGGTGCTGGAATTTCAAAAAATTCCAGAATTGTACACCCCATCCTTAATTTTAAATTAGTAAAAAGCAATTCAAGCTTTTTATTACTTAATAGTATTAATAAATTTTATTCATTTAATTAATATATAGTAGTTTATAAAATAGTATAATAGCCTTAAGTTAGTTCTTATATTATAAATTACCTTAATTAAGATCCTAGGACCATCTCATGAAAATTCAAGTATTAACTACCTAATACTTCATTAAAAAGTTAATATTGTGTTTAGAAAGTTCTAAATTCAATTTAAAAAAATTTTAGATCCAAATCTTATAGTTAAATTTTCAGGACTAGCTCCGAAGACTTTGCGAAGACTATAGTCATGCAGTAGTTCATTCACGACTAATAAAATTGACTAATCCCTCAAAGATTTCGTAGTCTTAGACTATACTAATTTGAGTATCTCATCAGAGTAGACACTCTTCAGCATTGGATTGGGCTTTCATTGAGACAACGAGTAGTTATGTTTCACAGATAGTACCCCATAATCGAGAATAAGTCCCTCAACTTTAAAAAGACTATACAAAAGTTAGGGGATTAAGTTCAAGAAAATAAAACTAGTCAAGGGAAGTGAGTTGATTCCGTTTGAGAAGCTAACTGCCCTAAAAACAATGATGAAAACAACCTTTATCAATTATCTTTAACAAAGTGCCATGATTTTCTTTGTTGATGAGGCCATTTTCTCTTCATCGACTCAGCTTGGTCGATCATGCGCTAAGACCTATTCTCATCCGTATCTCAAAGATCGAAAATCTGAAATCACTACTTATACTTTACTCGCTGGAATCTCGAACAAACTGGGCTTAGTGCATTATAGAATATTCAAGAGGTCAGTGCGAAATCCTGAATTTTTCTAGTATCTAATTGAGCTGAGATAAAATTTCCCTCATCAAAGACTTGCTGTATCCATGGATAATCTCTAAGCACATCGAAGCAAGACCACTTGGGATTGAATGAGAGATTCGATGATTACTCTCATCTTTAGTGTTCCTTACTCACCTTAATTTTACGGAATTGAAAGCTACTTCTACACAGTTAAATAAATATACAAGAAAGAAATTTTATGAAGGTAAAATGTGATTTAAAGACCAAGAGTAAAGCAATGTATAAGTAGTTCAATCGAGCAAGTAGACAAAGTGAAGATAATTAATTAAGTGAATTAAGGAATATAAGAAATTCTTAAAGCTTAATGACTATATTTAACCTAATCATTAAATCATCATATCTTTATTCTGCTTGCTAGGGGTCCTTTGTTAAATATTGATTATTTATATTAACCCATCTGCCAATCTCTTCCTCTTATTGATAGTGTTATTTTCTTCCTGAACCTGTTAAGGTGGTCTTCTAACTCCTATTAGTCTTGATGCGATCTCAAAGGATTTGTTTTAGGATTTTTATCTGCTTAATCTTAATCTCTGCTTCATCAAAAATATTGCTTTGCCAGGTTTCTCTTAAGAATTAAGCTCAATAAGCCTTACTCGAAACAAAGAGGTGCTTAAGGAGATCATCAAACCACTCTGGAGTAACTTCCATTCAGTTTTGCTCTGACTGTTGAGCACCTTCGTTATAGCGTAGTTAATGGGCGTGATCTACGACTGCTTTCATATAGTCAGGCTTAACAGTTCCCAGGATTGAGAAGAAAAAATGTCGTTCAGGAAGTTGACCTGAATTCTAATCTAAGGATGGCATGTATCAGGGACTAGGTCATCTGATATAGCAGCGTTGTCTAAGTTTTTAACTGAGAGCTCTTGAAAAAAGGGACTTGTATGCTGTGAATCTAGTCTTGTTTCAATGCCTTTTTCGACCCATTAAGTATCAATCTTCAGAACGCAATCCGGGTCGCTTAGTAATTAGGGTGGAATAAGTTGACTACAAAAATAAATAAAACAGATAAAGTTATATTACGATACTAAGTTATGTAACGATAAATCTCATCTTTAGTTAAGCTAGCTCTTCGTTTTTCACGAATCTCTTCTCAAGACTATAGTCATTCATCCTATTAATTTAATTATTAAATAGTCTTTATTTTATTTTGATATATGATTAGTCTTAATTAAATATAGGACTAAGTAAGTTTATTTGAGTAGATTTGAGAAATAATAGCAAATAATAATTCTTCATTAGTTAAAAATTAGTTTTAATATAAACTGGAATTACTTACTTAATGGATGATTAGGTTCTGGGGTTAGCATTTGATCAGAGGTATTTGATAAAGAGAAATCTGAATCTAATAGAATTAAGTTGGTCAACAATCTTTTTATGTTTGATATAATTTATGATTAGATTAATTGTATTCTTAATTAGACTATTTTAAATTAATTTGTGGTCATATTAATTATTTAAATAATTATTTGCTTAAATACCAATAAAATTCATAAAAAATAGTTAAATTGGTACAAATACAAATATGATAAAATTTATTAATTATCTTATCTGTCATGTATTTATTATTTTGTAATAATACTTAAAACAATATAAATTTATTTATGATTATATTAGAAAATGCTTTTCTGTAATTTTCAACCATTTTTTCTTCAAATGACGAGATCGTTATAATCATTGTTATCGATGACCATTTTTAAATGCTGATTTTTGTCTTTTTTATTACTTTGTTCTTTCCTTGACTGTTCATTACAAGAGAGTGATTTAGATCCTACTAATTCTTATATCGATGGATTTAATATCTGCTATTACAGTGGAATTAAGCTTCTTGACGTTTAGAAGGAAGTGTTATCACTGAATGATTTGCCTGTCTCATCAATCTTTCTCTCACCATAAGATTGTATTTCGTTGATTCACTGAATTCATTCTCAATGTCTCCAAAATTTTTACTTAAAATAGCAGAAGCTGTTTAAATGCCCTTTAGAATTTCAGAGTGAGCACTTTTATATCCAGTAATTCTAGCAAGCTGTTTGATCAAATACTCTCCTTCTTGGCAATTCACCTGAGTGCTTTGCTCACTTTATTAAAATGTTTCACTAACCTTGTTCTTACATCTGGCAAAGCTTATTTGACTTAGTCAGCATACTTATTGGTTTGATCTAATTGACTCCTCCATTCCTTGTCGTCATTAGAGAGGTTACTGATTTTAAGTTTATGAGCCACTCTTTCTATTAACATCATCAACTCCTCTCTGCTGATTAAGGATGTAATAATCTTATTCTGTAGGTTTTCCTTTTGTTGGCTGCTCCCCGCCCAAAATAAGCAAAACATTTGATGTCATCAACCATCTATTTAGATGTTAGCCATATCTGCGATCACAGCACCTTCATCAATATTATTGCTAAAATTTTCAATTTTATCATTCAAGCCACTTGCCCCATTCTTAAAGGTGAAATTTTCGGAATTTTTACTTGTTTATATTTAAACACTGCAAAACTTTAGCAATACTGCACATACTCTGACATCATAGCCAGTCTTAAGTTTATATGGAAGCATATTTACCCTCATTTTCCAATTTTCTTACATGAGAACTAATTGAGAATGAGTTTAAAAATTATTTAAACAATACGAATGACAAAAACATCAATGAAATCTATAATTCATCATACTTACTAACATTTTAAGAAGCGGTGATAGAGACATCATATTTATTCAAGTCTGTAGCCAGATGATTATTGATTGAAAGTTAATATAAAGCTAGTAGCACAAATACATAAATTATTCACTGGGGTTGCTGCTAACCATTGCAAAAGTCAGAGTCAGTGTTTTTAAACCTCAATATCACCATAAATTTCAATAAAGATTCAAAAAAACTAAATAAATTATTACTTCTATCTGCAGAACTGGTACTCGCAATCTATAAGTTAGAGCATCTCGACGATTTCGTCCGTTGTGATGACCGGGTCATCACCCTATGATACCTGAAAATAATCTTTATAAATAAGTTAACTTTCACCTTGCACTCCACTTTTTTCCATTCTTATTTTAAAATTTAAATATTATATATTTTTATTTAATTAAAACTGCTTTAAATCAAATTTAAATTACAAAATAATAAATATATGGCAGTTAAAATAACTAAGAAATTTTCTCATATTTGAATTTGTACCAATTTATCTATTTTTATGTATTTTATTAATAGCAAATAGGGAAATTGATTATGTTTGCTTATAAAACTAAGCAGCTTAAAAGATTGTATTCTTAGCGTTCTGACGGCAGCTCTTAGAAATCGGATTCAGAGAAAGATAATAATTCATAAATTTAACAAACTTGTGGTTTGAAAGAAAACTTAGTCAAAATACAATCATGCCTAGTCATAAAAGTGAAAAGAAAGCCAATAAAATAAATGATGCAAAGCACCAATCAAAACCCCAAAACCCCTTAGTGAGGTTTATAAGTGCTTTGATTAGTAGGGTAAAGTTGGGGTTTTATTAGGGTTAGTAGAGAAATTAGGCCAGTTTGCAAAATGAGAAATAGAAATTAGCGATTTTGGGGTCTATTTATGATGAGAAATATTTAGATTTACTGCTTAAGCTTAGGTATGGTGCGAGTATTAATTTAGACTAACTCAAACCAGTTATGAATTATGCTGCTATAGCTAAGCTCCTGCGCAAGAGTGCCTCAACAGTTAGGTATCATTGCTTGTTAGCTGTTTAGCATTTCAATTCTGGTTCTTGATAACATCCTGTAAGAAAATAAAAGTTCTCTTAGCAGCATATTGAATATCTCTGCGATTCTAAGACTCTTAAGTATTGGGCACATTTCCCACTTGACTAGCGAGCTGTGATGTTTCATCGCAAGTTTCCTGACATGCGTATCTCACCATAGACTATCGCAAATATTTATTGAAGGAATGGTATTACCTTCAAGACTGTCAATAGAGTGAAGAGAGTGATTGACTTTACTCTGCCATTTTATAGTAATAATTTAAACTATATATATGATTAAATGCAGAGGTCTGTTGATAATAACATCAAGTTCATACACGCTGATGAAGCTGTGTTTACGTTCAACACCTTTATTAATAAGTCTTGGTACAAGAAGTACGATAATATAGAAGTGTATGACTAAAAGGTTAAGGTTGTCACTCACGCAATTTTGGCTGGTATCAGTGAAGATTCAGGCTTAGAAACTTATGTTATTCATCCTCGCTCTATTAAGCGAGAGCAGTATATAGAGTTCTTACATAAGCTAAGAGATAAGTACAACGATCAAGAGATCATCCTGTTTGTTGATAACCTCTCAGTTCATAAGACTAAGGAATCTAAGAAAGCTTATGAAGAGTTAAAGATAACTCCTGTGTATAACGTTCCTTACAGTCCTCAATTTAATGGAATCGAATTCTATTGGAGTTAGATTAAGACTCACTACAAGAAACTCTTGCTGTATCACCTAATGCATGATCTACCAATCGACACAGTAGACTTAATACAGAGTAGTTGCAAGAGAGTGGGTAAAGACTAGACTACGATATGTGCAAGGAAAGGAAGAATGAATGTTTATTAATAAGTGTTAGACTTAAATGAATGAATTATTTCACATATCAAACGAACTCTTAAATGGATTCGGCTTCTCTTTCTTTTCTTCCTCTGGTGCTTTACTAGGACCCATGTTTCTTCTCTTTGTACCAGCACCAGCATCTATGTTCATTTCATCAGACTTTTAAACTTCATTATAAAGTCTCTTGCTAACTTAATGAATGGTTTGAGACTTTCTCTCTCTGTGAACCTTTGCATTCTCTTTCATTAGAAATATACCAGTTCCAGGTTTCCCTAAAAAGTTATAAATCAAAGCTTACTAGAGAGATAAGGATGCTTCTTAAGCTCTGCTAGCCACGTCTCGCTTATTAGTATTCCTTGCTTCTTTTAATCTTCAGGAGAAATAGAGTAGCGTTTCTTATGAGCTTCTTCTATAATTTCTCTCAAATAATCCTCTTTGATTGTACCAAGAACACCAAAGAAGAAGTTTCTTTCATGCAACTTATTTGAGAGCTGCTTCTTGCTAGGAAGGTAAATAACGACTTCATCATCTTTCATTGCATCCTCGTAGAGATTTGTGACTGAAATCTCTGGGTAGTTAGGTATTTCAATCAGTTTGATTTCTATGTTTTTAAAAGCTTTCTTCTCCTCGCAGAGTATTGCTTTTAAGAATGATATTTTAGTACCTTCCATCGTTGGAAGGAATAGACCAACTGTATACATCGTTGATTAACATCAATTTATTTTACCATGCTAAGTAAGGTATCGATAGAGATCCTCCTTGCTTCTGAATCTTGATATCATTTCTTGAGCCTCAACCCTTTTCATTTGTTCATTGAATGATTCCATCTTTGTTCCTCTTCCTATTAATGAATTTCAAGTTTTAATTTATAGACTTCTGGATCCTATCCTTTAAAATCTTACTATTAAATATGGGCATCTTATAGGAGGTCAACCCTGTAAAGATACGTGGAGAAGGTTCGCAGAAGCTGTAACAAACTTCAGAGATGGAGCTCCATTTTTATCAATTTAGTTCCATTAAATTAGTACTAAATTTGTTTAAATTTAATTAGTACCGGTACTAAATTCGTTTAAGTTTAATTGGTACCAATTTAATAGTACCAAAACTTAATTAGTACCTAGTTTTAATCCAGTGAGGTTTTAATGGAAAAGTTCCAATCTGGTTCAAAACTTAATTGGTACCAGTACCAACCTGAACTTTATCTGAGTTGGTACCAGAATCAAAATTATTAAGAGCAAAATTACAAAAATTATAGTTATAAACTGAGTATAAATATGAAGTCTTAGAGCTGAGATCAAACCATCATTAATACTGTAGCAACTCCTACATAGTCCAGCTATAGCTATAGAGGTTTTAAGAGCTTTATAATAGAGATTTAAATTTGAATTTAAACATGGCGGTCAACTTAAATCGTAGAGCGGCACTTTTAGGAGCAGGTCAATCAATGCTTAACTTTGGTTCAACCAAGAAACAAGAAGTTATATATATTGAGAGGGAGGCAGAGCTAAGAGCTCTTGAATTTGAAGCACAAGTTTTTATTATATAGGTTTAAAACATGAAAGAGAAAGCTGAAATAGAAGTTTAAACATCAATAAAAGATGTTGAGGAAGAAAAGGAACAGCTTCAGATTTAAAGGATTAAAACTTTTGAATGCTAAGACTGCTAAAATTTTTTCTCTACTGATTCCAGTTTGAAGAGACATATGAAAGAGGTTCACTCTGGGAAAGCTAAGGTGTATTTTAAGCATGATAAGGTCGATGGCAGGTACTAGTGCACGACTTGTGAGAAGTCTTATACTCACTCAGCTAAAGTTAAGAAACATATGCAGAAGCATCACCTAAGTGAGTTCTTGATTTAAGATAAAGAGACTTAGAAATTAGTGCCCGCTAAAAGAAAATCTAATAATCTTGAGACTTAAAAAGAACAACAGGAGAAGCTCAAGAGGCAGAAGCGAATAGAATTAATGAATCAACCTGCTGGTAATGTCTTTTTAGCATGCTTTTAAGAGAGAGCCATGTATATTCCTGCACTAAATGCAGTAGACCTTAGCAGTTGTATTGAAAACTACTTACATATAAACGTACCTGCTAAAGCAAAACTCATAGTGGTTGATGACTATGCCTACAAGGTATATCCTTTCAGCTATCTCCTTAAAAACGAGCAGTATCAAAATGAGTTTGCTAACGAATATATTGTACTTAGAGAGGCTTAGAAAAAAGATTGCAAGAATTTGCTCAAGCTAGATGGTGTTATTTTAGGGTTTGGTTTCATCGCACTAAGGCTAAAAAAGTTTGAAATGACTCTCCGAGATTATCTATATTAAAACAGATACCCAGATGACTTGAATATGATTCTATCTAATATGATAAAGGGTGTTTAGGAACTTCACGAGCTTGGATACGTTCATAGAGATTTGAAGCCTGAAAATGTTATGCTAAACCTTTGCCCTTTAGAAGTAGTTGTAATCGATTTTAATAGAGCCTTAAGATAAGAGATTGTAACCTTAGCAAAGGTTCTTGGTACTCCAGGTTACTTCCCAATCAGAGAGAAATGGACTAATGGCTCTATTTAGTGGGATGTTTAGGCAATAGCTGCAATAATTTTAGAGTGCGATATGGAGAGCATGACTTACATTCAAAACCCCAAAACCCCTTAATGAGGTTTATAAGTGCTTTGATTTGTAGGGAATTTGTTAGGGGTTGGGGTTATTAATTAAATGCGAGACTAAAATTACAAGCTTTTGGGGTCTATTTATGATGAAGATTATATAGATTTAGTGTTTAAACTGCGTTATGGATGTGATATGTATAGTGAATAAGTCAAACCAGTACTGAACTATAAGTCTATTGCACTGCTCTTAAAGCGTAGTCCCTCAACTGTTCGCTCTCACTGCTTGAAAGCTGTATAATTAAAGCAATAATAGCTGAATTCTTAGCCTAAGAGGAAGTCTAAGTTTCTATAGAAGCATATTGACTATCTTATTAATGAAAAAACTTTGAAATATTGGGCTCACTTCTCTCTCGACTAACGAGCTATTATGTTTCATCGCCAGTTCCCTGAGTTGAAGATCTCTGCATAGACTGTTGCAAACATTTATAAACGAAACGGTATCTCTTACAAAGGTGTAAATCGTATCAAGAGAGTCATTGATTTCACTCTGCCATTTTTACAACAACAACTTAAATTATATTTATAATTAAATGCAGAGAGCCTAATAGAATAATATTAAGTTTATTCATGCTGACGAGGCTGTGTTTACATTCAACACTTTCATCTAGAAGTCTTGGTATTAGAGGCATAGCAACATAGAAGTATATGACTAGAAAGTCAAGGTATAAACAATGGCTATTCTTGGAGGAATTAGCGAGGATACTGGTTTAGAAACTTATCTTATTCATCCTCGCTCTATTAAGACAGAGTAGTATTTAAAGTTCTTAGAACAGCTGAGAGAGAAGTACCCTGAATAAGAGATTATACTATTCGTTGATAATCTTTCTGTTCATAAGACCAAAGAAACAAGGAAGAGTTATGAACAACTTAGAATAACGCCAGTGTCAACGTACCTTACAGTCCATAGTTTAATGGAATTGAGTTCTACTGGGATATATTAAAAGGTCATTACAAGAAACTGCTGCTATATCACTTGATGCATGACCTACCTATCGATACAGTAGACTTTATTAAAAGCTCAGCGAAGAGAGTAGATAATTTGTTGGCTTAAAAGTGTGCTAAAGAAGGGAGAGTGAATGTATATAAATAAGTTTTGTAGTTAAGTTAATGAATATATAAGTCACATTTAAAATTCTTTAGAGGGAGCTGGCTTCTCTTTCTTTTCTTCTATTTCTTGCTTCCCTCCACCTAAGTTTCTTCTCTTACTGCCAGCTCCAGCATCTATGTTCATTGACTCTGGTGGCTGAATATTTGAATAAAGTCTCTTGCTGACTTCATACTTTGTCTGCGACTTTCGCTCTCTGTGAAGCTTGCTCTATTCCTTCATCAAGAAGATGCCAGTACCAGATTTTTCTAAAGAGTTAAGCTATAAATCTTACTTGAAATATAAGGGTGCTTCTGCAGCTCTGATAGCCAGCTCTCACTTATCTTGATCCCTTGTTTGTCCTTATCTTCTGAAGAGATGCTGTACCTTTTCTTATGAGATTCTTGAATAATTTCTTTCAAGTAATCACCTTTAATTGTTGCAAGTATGCCAAAGAAATAGTTTCTTTCAGGTAGTTTATTTGACAACTGCTTCTTAGTAGGCAGGTACAGCGAAACCTCTGGGTCATTCATAGCATCATCATATAAGTTAGTCACTGAGATTTCTGGATAGTTTGGAATCTCTGCAAACTTTACATCTTAAGTTTTCAATGCTTTCTTCTCTTCGCAGAGTATCGCCCTTAGAAATGAAATTTTGGTACCTTCCATCGTTGGCAAGAACAAACCAACTACATAATCAAGATGAGTTACTATGAGTTTATTACCTTGCTGCACCAGGTAGCGGTGCAAATCCTCCTTGCTTCTAAATCTCTGAATCAATTCTTGTGCTTGCACTCTTTTCATTACATCATTCATTGACTCCATCTTGTTTACAGATCTAAGAAATGATATTCAAATTTAAGTTTATTGATTTCAATTATATACCTTTGTAAAACTTATTATTAAATATGGCATCCTATAGGAGGTCAACCTCTAAGAAGGATATGGAGAAGGTTTTGAGAACTGGTTTCAAACTTGAGAGATTGATATCAATTTCTACTGTTATAGTTCCATATTTTTAAATTTAAATTGGTACGTACTAAATTAGGAGCAGCTCCTAAAATGCTAGTACTTAATTAGGAGCATTAATTAGAGCTAGTACTTAATTAGGAGCACCCTAATTTTAATCATAAAATTACAAAATACTTCCTAAAGCAGTACGTACTTAATTAGGTGCACCTCCTAAATCGGTACGTACTATAATCAACTTATTATTGAAAGTAAAAATGGTTACTTCCTCACCCATATGTAGAACTGGAACGTCTCTTAACACTCATAATTCTTCTCTCATACTATAAGAACTTCCCTTGAAACTTGTAGGCTTGCAAAGCTCTCATATAAGCTCTCAGTTATAGAGGCAGTTTTATAATTTTAAATTCAAATTTAAATATGAGCGCTAACATTTTAAGAAAAACAACAGCCCTTCCATCAAACTAAATGAGACTTACCTTTGGCAGCAATAAAAAGTGTGATAGCTGTGAGATGAACTCTCATAAAGAACTACCAGAGCTATCACTTGAGGTCTCTGTTATTAAAATAGAAATTAATAATAGAAAATAAATGGCAAACAAGTGTGTGGGAGACAGAGAGGAGGAGAAAGGTATTAATCAAATTCCTATACAAACTGAAGAAGTAGAAGTATACTTTTGTGAGAAGTGTGAGAGAGACTTCGCTCATAAATCTAGTTGGTATAGGTATATGAAAGAGCACAGAGAAGCCAAGCCAACAGTATACTTAAAGCACGATAAATCGACGGAAAGTATGATTGCTTCGAGTGCCATAAGCAGTATGCTCATACTAGAGATTTAAGGAAGCATCTTTTAAAAGCTCACAAGAAAGATTTAGAGATTGAAAAGCATGAAGATGAATTGAAGCTACTTAACAAAAGAAAAGCAAGAGAATCTTCGAAAATGGTCGAGCTCGAACAAGCTTGTGAATCAGAATATGTGAGGAAATCACGCAACCTACTAGCATCTGAAATCACTAAGATTATGATTAAAATTCAATATAAAATGATTCCAGTTCTTACCTAAGTTGACCTCGACACTTCACTTTAAAGCTACCTTATATTAGAAGACTCCTTTGATAAGAAAGTTATCAATGATCATCAGTATGCATACAAGGTGTATCCCTTCAAGTATCTCTTAAGTGATGATAAATATTAGATGGAGTTCACAGATGAGTATCAAGTACTCACTCAAGCAAAGTTTAAAGAGTGTAGTTACTTAATCAAGCTAGATGCTGTTCTCCTTGCGAAGGATCATATTGCTTTCAGACTCCCACTCTATGAAATGACCCTCAGAGATTTTATTACTGATCAAAGGAATCATAAGTAGCTTGCTTTGATAGCAACTTAAACCTTACAAGGTATAAAAGAGCTACATAAGTTAGGCTTTGTTCATAGAGATTTGAAACCAGAGAATATTATGATAAACTTCTCACCTGTAAGAGTGACAATTATTGACTTCAACAGAGCATTAAGGGTAGAAGTATCAAGGCTAGGAAGTGTTATGGGAACACCAGGCTATTATCCTGAAAGAGAAGACTGGAGAGATGGAGACTATCAATGGGATGTGTGGGCTTGAGCAGCAATAATAATAGAGTGCGATATGCCTCGGAATGATTACTACTCTACAAGGTGTGAGAAAGATGCTAAGTAAAGAATCAAGTAATTTATAGACAAAACCAGAGTATCTCAATCATTAAAATAATTGGCAGAATCAATAATCTTAAAACCAAACTCTAGATCAGACATAACATTAGAGAAGTTAGAGTTGTGGTTAAGTAAAATAAACTTCAGACCTCTCCCACATGATCCAAAAGTGCATTTTGAGTGATTAAATTAAATACATTTACTATAAATTTCACATTAAAACCTATTAATAACCCCAACCCCTAACAAATTCCCTACAAATCAAAGCACTTATAAACCTCATTAAGGGGTTTTGGGGTTTTGAATCCCTCTACTTTTTTCCTTTAACATTATAGTTTTCATGAAGTCAGTTTCTTTAAGAACTTGCTCTAATAAAGTCTTATAATTCACATTCTTGAATTCTTCAAGGGCATCTTCTTCAGATATAACATTTGCTGGGAAAAATGCTTTCTTTTTTGCAAGATCAATTATAGTCCGTTTATGAGGGGTAACTCCAGTTGATTTAGCTTTAGATTTGAAGCTTAATTTAGTTAAATTCAGATTTATAGTTGGATTTTATGATTATAATTCAGGATTTCCATTTTAAATAGGATCTAATTTTTCATTTAAGTTTTTGTGGAGTTATATTTTTTATCTAAGTTATGTGTGATAAGAGAGAATATCAACTGCATTTTTCTCAAGCATCTCAAAGGATCTCTGCAAATATTTGTTAGGGTTATTAATAGTATTGTAGGAATACATTTGATTTGGGAAAATAATTTATAATTAATTAATTAAATATAATAATTCGTGGCAGTTAACTTTGTCCTAGCCTAGACAATATGGTACTTGTTCGATAGAGAAATTTAAAATTCAGCTGGACTTTACTATTGGCGGTACCCCTCTATAGCATCCTACGAGCGAGATAACTCGACTTTAATTTTGGGTGATTTGTTTAGTAGATTTTAATGCTTTAATTAAAGTCGATTTATCTCGCACCTAGGATGCTATAGAGGGGTACCGCCAATAGTATAGTCCAGGTAATTTTAAATTCTATATCGAACAAGTACCATATTGTCTAGGCTAGGACAAAGTTAACTGCCACGAATTATTATATTTAATTAATTAATTAATTAATTATAAATTATTTTCCCAAATCAAATGTATTCCTACAATATTAAGCAATTAGTCTCTACGACGGTGATCTTTATTATTGCTCATAAATGACAAGTTGTTGTTTGAATTAAGAGTTTGAAAGTTAAATGAATTCTGATTCAATTTCTAAAGACCTGGAGTTAAACTTGATAAATTTTTGGAATGTCTTTAGTTATATCTAAACTTCATATTCTAAGGTTTTATATCAACATCTGTAGATCTATAAGTTAAGGGGTCATTCAATTATGGTAAGAAGTTTTAGCTTGTTAAATTTAGCTGTTCTTTAGGTCCAGGAGTATTATATTTGGCATCGGTTAGATTAGACTGTCTCTATTATAGGAAGGTGTTTAAAAATAAGATAACATTATAGTTTGTGGTTAAATGGTTGTCAAAAACTGTTTATGAAGTAAGAGCAGATTTACCATTATCAAAACCAAATGCAAAATTCATTGATGTCTGAAGTTTGCTATGAGTGTATTAATGTTTAGGTTTATGATCAAATAATTTAATGTCATGCATAGACATTTCTTCAAAATTCTTCAAGTTTTCTATTGTTTAATTATCTTAGTAAAATGATTATACTTCATTTTCTATACTTCCATCCAAAGATTAAATGTATAGAATATTTTATAAGATAAATAAATAACGAAACATTAACTCCAAACCATGAACCAAACCTTTGACTGGTGCAAGAAGATGCTACAACTTCAACAGAAGAGACTAAGCTACAAACAAGTTCTGATTGACGACACCAAACTACTAGACAACCACAGAACTCTAAGAGACAAAAACCACAAACCTATAGCTAACTCATTCTATCCTTTCCCTTCTCACTAAAAAGACGCAGATTGTATGTCTGAAGAAGAAGAAGAGGAAGATGAAGACGAGGAAGAAGCCTACAGAGCTTTTGAGAAAGAACAAATCAGGTACAAGAACAGATACTACAGAAACCTTAAACTGTCCCAGAAGAAAAATGCTTCTAAACACATCACCCGGAGACCCCTAAACCAAAACCCCAACATTGAATTGACAATGAAGCCTCAACACCTCA
Source organism: Oxytricha trifallax (assembly GCA_000711775.1). Taxonomy (NCBI): domain Eukaryota; phylum Ciliophora; class Spirotrichea; order Sporadotrichida; family Oxytrichidae; genus Oxytricha; species Oxytricha trifallax. Next base: position 91,798 of record ARYC01017411.1, on the reverse strand, counting down.
CTAACACAAACCCAAGAGTAGATAAAAACATCCCAACTAACACACAAATAGGGTACAAACCTTTCTACTTTAACTCCAATAGAAATTTCTAAAACACAAAGTCTTCAATTGAAGACGCGTAAAAGTAAGAATCTCTCATACATATCTTCCCAGCTTACCTTCCCAAGATATTGGAGGAATCACTCCAACTTACCTCAAAGATACATGAAGAATCACCCAAGGTACTAAATAGGGAAGCTTAAAAAGAAAAATAGGTACTAAAAAGGGAAGAGGAAAAATAGGTACTAAATAGGGAGTAAAAGTCGACTATCGAACCCATCAGATCAGAAACTGAACAGAATCTGATAGAAGATTCAATAGATGATAAAACAATCATATACTAACTTATGTATGATGGGGTCAGACAAGACATTTTACTAGAAACAGATAGAGTCTAAGAGACATTAACAACAAGTAAATACATCTAATTCACAAAAGAAGACATTAGATTTAAACTACTCCAAAGACTCATCAACTCCAAGAATCTAAGAATAAATCTCCACTTTCAATAATGGGAGGTTTAGCTCATTAATTAACTTAGCCCACTATATTAAGGTGAGCTATAAATAAGAAGCATTTAGGAGAGAGTACTTCTCACCAACGAAATTCAACAAAGTTCCGTCGAAAAATTACACGTTGGTATATCTCTTCCAAATAATTAGAAGCCCCCCTTCCAAGCAAAGCTAAGACAAAGGAAGGAAAACAGAAAGAAAAAGAAATGGCTCATGAAGATGACAGAGTAGAAAATTAACAATTTTATGTGAATTAAGTTAATGCCCATGTTAGCTTTAATAACTGGAACTTATAAAAGGGCTAGTCCCTTATATATATTAACATATTATTGATCGGGGGTCCCCAGAGACCTCAATGTGATCACATTATTATTATTAATTATTATTATTATTATTATTATTATTATTATTATTATTATTATTATTATTATTATTATTATTATTATTATTATTATTATTATATTATATTATATTATATTATATTATATATTATTATTATTATTATTATTATTATTATTATTATTAATATTATTATTATTATTATTATAAGATAAATAAGACTGGTCTACTTAAGAAATGAAATTCTGAGAAGTTTTTCTAAACTCAGAAGAAGTCTTTTATTTGCTGTTCAACTTCTTGCTCTTTATTTTGATAGTCTTACTTCTGTTATTTTTACTATCCTCTTAATTTTCGGTCGAGTCCATATCAATAAATCTCTGGTAGTATTAGAACTTCCTTGGCTATTCATTCATATCCATAAAACTCAAAGCCATTCGATTTCTTTATAAACTAGTTAACTTCTTTTGATTTGGGTTAATCTGCTCCTCGTAGTCAATTTCTTTGAATGCTGAGTCAATATTATAAAGGGCTGTTTTACTACAGAGTTCCACCTAATTTTCTAGCATCATCCCTCTTGGGCCAACTTTATCCTTGATTTCTTGAGCTTACTTTTTTAAGAAAGTCTGGTAATGATTAAGTTTAGGGACTTTGAGCTTAACTTGAGTCATTTAATCAAAGAGCTTTGTCATGATTTTCCTCTCAGGATTTGTGGGTTTGTTATCGCGCTTTATTATACTGTTAATATAGTCTACTGCGTCTTTTGCCTGCTCATCATTCACTTTGCTTTAAACGAAGTTACTCTTGTTATTAATGGGAATAAATAATTATCAAGCGATAAAATTTTATAGATTTTAGCATATAAAATTTCCCTTATTCAGTAATATTGGGATTCCCTTTTTAATTTTTATATGGATCCTTAAAATCAAACTCCTAGCTCTTTTTAGGCGATGCATATCCTAACATAGATGTAGATGATTCATTTTTCTTAACTTTTCTGTTTTTAGCTTTAGCTTAAATTTCAAGCATTTTCTGCTCCTTCAAGTCATCTTCGATTTCTTGCTGTCTCATTAATATTTCTTATTCGTCTAAGCTCATCTTTTAGGTTTCTTTCCTTTTTGCTAATAAAGATCTGAGTTTCGATACTTTTTAGACTACTTTGAGTACTTTTAATAAATCTGTTGGGTTTTGAGTATTGGAATTCTTTGGGGTTGGGGATTGCTCTACTATTACTGAATTTAGGGGTTTTGTGGTAATTAGAGATTATCTTAGATTTTTAGTTTATTTCATTAGCTATAAAGGCTAGGTTAAAAATATAAATTATTCATGAATACATAAAAAAATAAAAAATAAGTATTGGGATAGATAAATTTACTTTTATTAGCTAATCTTAAAATTATATAACTTGTAATAACTTATTAGGTTGATGAAACTGCAATATCATCGACATTTTCTATAGTAACTTGCATTATTTTAAGAGCAATCTATAACTTTTTTATTTATTAAATTTTATGTTTCAATAAAAAAGTAAGATAATTTTACTCGATTTTTCTTATCTTATTCAAGAATCAATTATATTAATTTAATTTTCAATTTAGAGTTATAATTAGAGTTACAAAGCATATAGTAAATCCCATATGATATAAAAGAGTCATCCCATAAGATTTTATTAAGTTTGAATAACTATGTGGAAGATAGTTTTACAGACAGTTCAATGTCTTCGCACTCTATGCAAAACTCCAGTTTTCCTTCATAATTCTTGCATTAACATATGATTGTAAAGGTGACCCATCGCCAATTCCACATTCCAAATTAGCCATCAGGTTGTTTCTATCTTCTGTGTGGCAATTAGTAGAGTTACCCAGTACATAAGCATCTAGTGAAACGAAAGTTGACATTGCTTGCCTATTTGGAAGTGGACAATAACCAATTGAACCATCTGCAGAGCAATAACATCTTGTCTTAAAGCTATCAGTGCTTGAATAGTAGTAGCTGCAGTAACTTCCCTTATTAGCTGATAGACACTTTGGGATGTCTGTTAAAGTGTTATTGTAAGTCCCTTAATCAGATATTACTTTTGTTACATTAACACACATACCTAGAGGTCTTGTTACATTTACGCTATCATAGTATGGAATTGCAAAGCCAGTAGAGCAAACCTAACCATTCCACAAAATATCCTTAACTGTATCATAATGAACAGGAGCCCAGCCAAAAGTTGAGTTTATTCCAAGCCCATACTTCATCATACATTTCTTTGTTCTAGTATAAAAATCCTCTCTTGAAGAATACCAGCAAACATAATTGGGCATGCAGTCGCTTGTTTATTAGCATTGCTCACTCAATTTTCTATATGAATTACAAGAGGTAGCATAAGGGAATGCTTTCTCTGGTAAACATGCTAGACCTGCGTCACATTAAAAATATAAAAACTCTTTTAAACATTAAGAATGTGTAGAGCAAGTCTTACCACTTTGGTGACCCTTGCAAACATTATCAGTACAATTAAACGATAAACATTCATAATTGCTCTCACAATATCTCCCTGGCAAAAGATTTTACCTAAAAGAAGAAACTTCCGCACATCTGCTCTTAGTCAAACGCTTCCATGAAGATGATTTTCCAAGTTCATTTGCCTATTCAATAGATTGCTTGAAAACATCATACCAAGCAAATTCCTGAGTGTTGTCACATTTTTATCCATTAGGGCAGTTTGCTAATTTAATCCATTCTACTGGATTTGTGGCGGAATGCATAAAACAAACACCTTCCCCAAGATTTTCAGAGCAAGTTAACCTGGGGCATTATACTATATCTGATTCCATAGCAGCTCTTAAGGTTTTCATTGTAACTGCAATCAATATTAGTGAAAGCATTTATTTTGTTTGTAAGAATCTTCTCATTTAAATTACTTTCATTTTTAGAGATTTTTATAAAAGCTATATTTAAAATATAATTAAATATGGTCTAATTAAATTTCTATCATGTCCTCTAGGAATACTAAGAAGTTAAATTAATGAAATAAAACTATATATTTAAATTAGATAAAATGTTGAAAGACAAGAAGTTGGACTATCAGCGTGAGCTAGAGGAATATCTCGAAGATTAGAAAGTCTATGATATTTTCGAGGAAATGATGAAAAGCTTGATTATGTAAAAGCCTGAAGACCCAGTTAATCACTTGCTAAACATTCTTATTACAAACTTTATAAATTAAAAGTATTAGTCAAATTACTTGCTCTACTTAATATTTAAATAAATAATTGGAACATGCTACAATCTCCAGTTGGTAAGATTTTCTTCATTAAGCCTTAAATATACATTTCTAACCTTACTTTTGATTAAAGTAAAACGTTTTATTATTGTGGGACCTCCAGGCTCTAACCGCAAAGAAATTGCACTTTCTTTGAATGAATATCTGTCTGAAGACATGTCACTCTCTTGCATATCAGTTGGGGATTTATTGAACAAGGAAATCCAAAAGAAATCTGAGATCGGCTAAGAAATAGTTGAGTCACGCATTAGATTAATTTTTGTTTATGTATTGATGTAAAATTAAAATTAAAATAAGTGATAAAACGCAAGACATATTCATATGTGAAGGATGAAACAGTAATTAAAATTGTGAAGGGACATATCGAAGCTCTAGAAAAGGAGAAAAAAAGTTGGATTATTGAGGGTTTCCCGAGAACAAGAAAGCAAGCTTTGGCACTTCAAAAGATGGGATTCATCCTTAATTATATTCATAAAATTAATAAATAGAACCTCAATGTTAAAAATTATGAACTTAAAATAAGGTTTATATTTATATGAATCCTTGACAAGTTTATATTGCTAGATGTGGACAAGCAACAAAGCATTGAGAAAGTAAAAACAAACTTAAAGAGTGAAGAAACTATTATTCATTACAAAGATGAAGATATTGATAAATACGCTGAAAACGCTCTCACAGAATATCAAATGTAAGTATAAACGATTTTCTTCCCACTTGTATTAACAATAACAGCTTTTAATCTTCAATTCCATAGTTAAATTCAAGGAGTGAAGGAAACATGCACTGGATCAATTATTCAAATTGATGGAAATAGACCTGAAAACGTCATTCTAGAGGAGATAGTTAGAACATTGAAATTATCAAGATCTAATGGGCCTCGAAGACCCCCTAGAATATTTATTATGGGACCTCCAGGTTGCGGCAAAAATGAATACTCCAAGCAAATTTTAATTAAAAAATTAGATAACAAAATAGGAAGGGATTAATATTTTGGCTATATTTCAGAAACAAAAACTTTTATTTGTTTTTAAAATAAATTTTAAGGAAAATCGTTAACCATACTATTTGAGTGATTAAATCAAAATTATATTAAAATTGCTCATAGATTCCAACTACAATACATAAAAGTAAAGCACATAATAAAAGACATCATTAGAACTGAGATTAAATCCCAAAGAGCCAAAGACTTCAAAGAAAAATTAAATCGTGGAGAATAATGTAAGATTATTTTATTTAAATTGCAAATATATTTCAAATAATGTTGTAAATCGTAATTTTTCTTTTATAGTCGGAGATGATGTGATTGTTGAGCTTGTTAGAGAGAGACTTTCAAAGCCAGATTGTTCCATAAATGGTTTTATTCTTGATGGATGCCCCACAACCCCTGAACAGATCATAAAACTTCAAGAACTAGGCATATTCCCCTCTCTAGTTGTCGCTTTTAATTTAAACTATTTAAAACTACATTTAAATATTTCTAATCAATTAATAGTTTGTTAAGCTCATTATATTTTGATAAGCTTTAGACTAGAATGACCAAGTCACCTATGACAAATTAGAGCACATGAGATTCGATCCAATCGATGAGAAATATTATCATTTGATAAATGACAAGAGCAAATTGAACCCAGTCGTTGAAAAAAGATTGATTCAATAGAGTGAACACACAAATGAGGTGCTTAAGACTAGACTCGAAGAGTATAATAATTTTATTACTGATAAAATACAGTGAATTAAAGGGAAATAAGAAATAAATGATATAAATATATCGAGGGTTTGTACAAGTTTTATTATTTCTGGATTGATTTTAGAAAATAATATCAATTTTTGGTTTAATTAATTTCTTAAATTTTTATACTGGTACTTATTCAACAATTTATAATAATAAGGGATGATCATAATTATATATAATATTTGCACGTAGTTTATATTCGTTAAAAAACAGATTTATTTAGCAATATTAAATTTTCATTTCACTTAAAAAATTTTAATAATTTGATACATTAATCTTTATAAATTTAATTTAATTTCCTTACAACTGTCGAGCAAACACTCGAGCAAGAATATCAATATCACTTGATAAGAATAAATGCAACTGATGAACCCCACAAAGTATTCCAAAATTTATGCGAAGCAGTCGAAAAACCAGCTAATGTTGAATGAGATATTAAGTGTGATTAAATTTTAAGCTTTATTTAAGTTTTTATGTTAAATTTTCAAATTATAAGATAGTCAAAATCATCTCATTTAAATTCAAATTAAATTATTTAATTAAACAAGCAAAATTATTGAATTATATTTAAAATCTGGCATTAATAAACAAAATGCTTAACAAATTGAGATCACCCTCTTTTTCAAATAAAGGAAATGTAAGAAATGGTTTTATTTATCAATTGTTTTTAGAAAGCGAAGGGACTCTCTTAATAACCTCAATCAAAAAATTAAGACATGAATACTAGCTAAGTCATTAAGAAAAGTATTTTAACTTAAGCATAGTAAGCAGTCTTTATTTATAAATAAAGTGCATTCAAGAATAGTCAAGATAATCTTAATTTATTTGAATTTTATATATGTTTTCCTTTATTAAGCAGCTTAGTAAAATCAAATACATTAAAATATGATGGACTATAACTTTCTAGCATCCCAGGCTATTCCTAAAGGCAGCATAGGATCTTAATAAATTCCTTAAAGCAATTTAGAGTAGAGAAAAGCCGGTTCTCAATCAAACATAAAAACAAGTCACTAGTCTAAATATAATGAGAAGTACCTCAGTTCTAAGATGGCTCAAAATCAAGTGATTTCAAATAAAAGGCAATAAATTGGGCAGTAGCAGGAACAAAGTAATAATGCAAGAGTAGCACAGTATGATTCTATTCAATCAAAGATAAAGAGTAAAGTAAGTTGATATGATGATGCTATTTACTTCCCATTTACTCTAAAATTTTGAGGATTTAGATCTAAATTAACCTTATTATTGTATAGAGAAGATAACAGACTGGAGGTGCAAACATAATATTTTATTTTTTCATTAAAAATCGAACAAACATAAACTTGAAGGAAAATCTTTATTCCCCAAATATTTCGACCAAGAATGGAGCAGTGATGCATAACAATTATGAATAAATTTTCAATCAAACTATGATAGGTGGGGGTTCAGGGGGCACGGGACACTAAAATTTTACACTAGGTTTCAACGAAAGAGACCAAGTAGACTTAAGTTAAACTCAAAATATTGATAGAAAACAGTTTTAAACTGGAAAGAATCCATCCCATTTTATTCAAAATTATATTGCTATGGAAAATTAAACAGCTTTGCCACATCCTTCATAATTGAACAATTTTGAAATAAATTTGAATGAGACTTAAAATTTTGATTTTGGTTGTGCTTTAAGGATGCCAGCTTCTGCTAAAAATACTACTATGAAAAACTCTATAAGTCAAAATTAAACCTAAATTAATGTTAAAAACAGTTTCTTTGGAAATAGCTAACTCCAAGAGTTTATGAGTAATATGAACAATATATCATCAAACATTTAGAAACCAATGTACTAATAAGTAAGCTTTTTTTTATAAAATTAAACAAATTTAAAATTCATTTCTCATTTAGATAAATCAAAGTGCTCAATTAAAAGGAAGCAGTAGCAATAATGCTAGCGTCAAGAGAAAGCCATCAAATTAAAGCTCAAATAATATGATCGTTCCAGTCCTTGACATGAAGAAAGTCTCAGCTAAGCATATTTAGAATGCTATGAAATATTTTAGAATTATCTTTAATATCCATTGTTAGATATTTTTTCGTTAATTTAAAAAAATAATAAAATAGATGAAATGTAAGTCTATTTTGTTAGTTTTTTATTTTCAATTAGAAAAAGCAATGTCAAAACGAGATATTAAAGATTCAACTGATGTCAAAACTAAGAAATAAAGTGAAACTATTCCTCAAAATCAGCTTTCAAATATAGCTGACTCAGCACTCTACAAGAATCTTACATAAAAGCTAATTTAAGAATAGTAAATGCAATAACAATTTCATTAAATTTAGAACTTGAATCACACTATCGCTTTAATGTTTTATACTCCTTTTTTTATCAACTAATAAGTGATCCCAAATGTTAGTTAAAGCGTGACATCAAGCAAATTTAACCTGATAAAGAAACAAGCTACCCCCAAAGCTTCCCAAAATTTATAGCAAAACAATCAAAGATTTTTCAGTAACTCGAAAAGCAAGCAGCAATCCCAGAATCAATCTGGGAAATTGAACAACTCTTCTAAATTGAATACTTCCAATTAAAACTTAGGCCCTCAGCAAAACTTACCGATTACATCAACCAACACAAACTAAAAGTCATTTGTCTTCGATTTGTCAAATCAGCAATAGCATTAGAATTAATGGGATAAAGCGAACGGGTTAGCAACTTCTAAAGCAGCTGCTAAGAAAAAACTCAATCTAACTGGAACTCTACCAAAGGGTTTGTTAAGAATTAATTTCATTCATTTACCAATGAAATTTCTGTGATAGTTTAAACTCTCCTTAAAATATGAATATATATTAAGTCCTACAAATAATAGCAACAAGCCAAAGCATGCAGATTATTTTGAAAGCGGCAGTAATGCCAATCTAAACGGCCTTTCTTAAGAGTTAACCATGAATATGAACTTAAACGAAGGCTGTTTACAAGAAGAATACATAAAGCAAATGAGCAAGCAAATTTAGCCATAAAAAATGATTAACTTTAGATCAGCCATGACAAATGACAAGAGTACACTTGATCCAAAAAGTAATAGCCTCGACAATTTCCAAAATCAACATTAGTTTTAACGCTAACAAATTATTTAACACTAACTAGACCCTATGCACAAAAATGACAGCAATTTTGCTATTTAGTAATAGCCAATTCATTTCAATAAGTAAATCAATATGAAGTAGTTCAATCAGACTTAACTGCACAACAATTTTTTGCAGCAAGTTCATGCCAAATAAAATGATTACCAAAATGAAAATAATAAGCACTAAAAAGTTAGACAATAGCTTAACTATTGCCAATAATTTTATGAAATATACTTATATTATTTTATAGACTACTAAAATTGAAAGAAATGAAAGTTTTTCGCCTGAGTCACACTCAGCAGTGAAGTTATCTAAGAACTTGTAAATTTAGTAAATAGTGCAGCAATCTTAACAGTTAAACCACACTTAACAAGCATTAAATTAACTTCAAGCTTAAGGCATTTAAGGTAAGAGAGGGTCACATCAGAAGACAATGACTGTTCCTAATGCTAATGTAATAATGCTTCAAAATCTCAAAGATTAATGCTAACTTGAAGAAAGTATCATGATAGAAAACGTAGGAAATAGAATTGAAGCATGCTCAAATTAATAAATCTAAAATTGCTATGATGATTTGAGACAGTATGATTATAAAAGCTAGAAAGTACTATCAACTGGCTAGACTCCTCGAGCTATTAAGCAAAAGAAAAGCCATTAAATATTAATTGAAGTTTTAGTTATGCAATATTTTCAAGCCCAGTTATAGATATTCCGAACTAAAGAACTGAAAAAATAACAATTAGAAAGAAGTTTGCAAAAAATTAAAACGAAATGTAGCAACCAAAAACTACTTAGAGTTAATCGAATGCAACTAATATGACTCATTTGAAAAAGAAAATTAGCATTTAGCTAGATTTAAGTGACGATGATAATTATGGCATGTAAGCTTAAGTTAAAAGCAAAGAAACTGTAGATGCTTATGATTTTAACCCTACTCAAATAGAATTTGACTTAAAGAGTAAAAAGTAAAATGACTAGAAACTTAGGACATAGAAAATTTCTGAAATTCATAAGATCATAAATAACTATTTTTATTTTTTGCCTTAAATTTAACGAAGACACTTAAGCATAGAACTAATAAGTATTTTAAAAGAGATAGAAGAGTTTTACTCATACAAATTAAAATTTCTCTCCAACCTCGCATTAGCAGAAAGCTAATCTCTTCTTGAGCAATTAACCAATTAACTCAGCATAAGATGTGAAAATAAAGTTCTAAAATAGAAGAAAACTTTCACAAAACTCTCATAGTTCAAAGACTACTTCACCAAGATTATCTCCCAAATTTCAAAAAAGAATATAGGCTTAATAGTAGCTTTAACAAGAGTTGTCTGAAATTAAATACCCAATAACTGCAGCTAGAGCAATAAAATACTTCTCATAATAATTAACAGACTATGAGAAGAGTGAGATACTAGACTTTAAAGATATCTATTTCATTGGTTAAGGGGCTAAGAAAATTAAAGGGTCTCCACATCAGCCTCATAACTCAGGGTACGACGATGATCGTGGTGACTACAAAGTTGTATTAAAAGATCATATCGGCTTTAGATGGGAAGTTATTGATTTTCTTGGGAAAGGAAGTTTTGGGTAGGCTATTAAATGCTTCGATCATATGACAAAAGAAATAGTCGCAGTCAAGCTTATAAGAAACAAGAAAAGATTCTAGCATTAAGCTGGAGTTGAATTAAAGATATTGCAGCACTTAAGATCTAATGACCCAGATGATTAGTACAATATCATTAGAATGAAAGATTATCAGGTTTTCAGAAAACATTTAGTCATTTCGTTTGAACTATTTTCAATCAATTTGTACGAATTTATTAAGAATAACAATTTCCAAGGGATTTCACTTTCATTAATTAGAAGGTTTGCTATTCAAATGTTATAAGCTCTAAAATATCTAAGAGAAGAAAACATTATTCATTGTGACTTAAAGCCTGAAAATATTATGCTTAAATTCCCTGATAAATCAGGCATTAAGATTATTGACTTCGGTTCAAGTTGCTTCGAAGACGAAAGAATTTATACTTATATCTAAAGCAGATTTTATAGAGCTCCTGAAATTATTTTGGGCATTCCTTATACTGCTGGAATTGATATGTGGAGCTTTGGTTGTATTTTGATAGAGCTGTTTACTGGTTATCCAATTTTTCCAGGTGAAAGTGAACAAGAATAGCTAGGCTTGATTATGGAAGTGAGAGACTCCCCTCCAGAAGAAGTCCTTAATTAGTCAACTAGAAGAAAGCTATTCTTTGATGATGAAACTTACGAACCGATTTTAGTGCCTAATTCTAGAGGTAAAATTAGAATGCCAGGCAGTAAATCACTTTAAGGGTTTTTGAAATGTCAGAGCCCTTCATTCCTTGATTTCATCGATAGGTGTCTAGAATGGGATCCCGAAAAGAGAATCACTCCAATAGAAGCATTAATGCATGATTGGATTATTGAAGGCTTACCCCCTAAAGTTCTGCTGCATCATTAAAGAATACTTGGCTTGAATGTCAATGATAATCATTAGTCTTATCCAAATATTAGGTACCAGAAATCCCAGCCTCCCCAATCAACAAAAAATCAATAGAAGCTTAACAAAACTTGCCTGATATCTACAGAACTTAATGGCAAAAAATTTGAAGATAATTAAGGTCTGTTGAGTAAGAGAGGAAAATCTCTCAATAAAACAGGTATGGTTGTGATAGATGAAAATGAAGACATTGCCGATATAGATAACTTTTATTTTATGAATCAAAAACCTAAAAATAATCAGGTCAATAAACAGAAGATCATTAAAAAGCCTCATAAAAATTAGCAAAACCAATTCGTTGAGTTTGAAGATGCTGAAATGTTGAGAAATAATGAATCTGACTCAGAAGATTTCGAAGAGCAAGAAAAGAGCAAAACAACTAATTTGACTGATCTATTGTACTAAGTCAAAAATGAGTATAAACAAAATAAAATGCAAAACAAATTTGACAATTAAAATTAAGGAGCTAAATAGAAAATGAAGATGTTCGAGAATACTCATGATATTAGCAAGTAAATTTATCTAAGCATTAATTCTCTTTAAAAGAATTGTATAGTAGTAAAAATTTTTATAATTAGCAAATTGAAGAAAAATTCCTTCTTCTCCTAAAGTAATTTAAACCTTTTAATTCTTAACAACTTTTATTAGATCATTTTGAAGATAAAAAATTTATGCACGACGAAGACATTGATGAGGAGGATGACAATGAAATTATGCTTCCTTACGACGAGAGAGACCACTTAAATTTTCAATTTGAGCAGCTGTAATTCTAGACGGCCTAAGGAGGTCAGGGAGGTTAAGGGCAAATCGTTAACAAAAAGAACAAAATACCCTTCAGTTTCCTTATGCACCACTACATGAAAAATAATGAACAGCCCAGGGATACTGCTAATCAACAAAAGATTAATTTAAATGAAAAGAAAGAGAACAATTAACACTTATAGGTAAGAAGTTTGTTTTAAATCGTAATCGTTTGACTTATTCCTAATTTAATTTTTTAGTTCTATAAACCATAGATGAAAGATATAAAGTTGAACAACTACATCGGAGGCACATCTCCTACTCAAATTGGAGGTAATTCAATTTAGAACAAAATTGCAATAAAAAAAGGCTTTGTCAATTTGAGTAGTAATATCTGAATCAATTTTTAACATATCTATAAATTTTCTAGTTTAATTTTGCTTTTATTTTTAATAGCTTTCTTATGTTAACTTTCTTATTTATCTTAAATGTCTAAAATTAAACTCTTCTTAAGTAATCTCTAAATTATTCAATCTTCTATATATTTAATGTTTAACCTATAAAGTTGCTTTAGTTTTAAAAACTTTTATATTCATTAATTTTGTCCAATACTTGAGTTTGCGACATTAATTAAGTTATAGTAAAGTTTATCTCTGTCCCCACTAATTTCATAGTCCTAAAGTGAGGTTTGGAGTCTCGAGTCATAGTCAAGAATCAAATCTTTTAAGATGCCTCTCTGCTGTTCGTTTAAGAAACCCTCCTTTGACATTTTGGAGACTATTGCAAAAAGCATTCTGGATTTTGGCCATACATGAGTTGTCAATAGACCTGCTCTGTAGCCTGATGAAGATGGACGTATTGAGTAAGAGCTTTTTTATCATATAAATGCTATGTTGTAAATAGAAAAAGCAGAAAATTCAAAATTAAAATGATCTTTGGCGAAAATATCCCAAAAATAACCTTTAATTTAATAATTTAACTTGATGAAGGTCTGTAAAATTAGTTTGATGCAGAAACAGGATTTTGTTAAAAATTGACAGCAAAATCATTCATAAATTGCATCATATTCTGTAATTTCAAGTCGATTTGTTAAATATCTATAGTAAATTATGTAAAATAAAATTTTATAATATCCTACTTTTGTCTATGACTGGCTAATCTTAATTACTCTAGAAGTTTGGCTACTTCACCTTCAAAGTGGTGATAAATTCTTGCAGTTTATCGGATGGCTCTTATTCCTCGCTTAATATGTGTAATATTAACAGTACATATACTTACAAAGAGGCAAGAAGATCTTCTTTTATGTATTGAAGAGTACCAAGTTCTTTCTGCATTTTCATAATAGCTTAATTAACACATATTAATCTCAGTAGTCTTTCGTTAAAACCTGAATCATTTTCGCTATCCAAAGGCTCAAGAATTTTTCTAGCATCAATTTCTTTCATTTATTCTCCAAAACTTTCACTGCTAGTCAAATAGAAATCTATATAAGCAATTTTAAGCATTTATAGTTCAGTTTATCAATTAGAAATTGTTTACACATCTAGATATACTACATTCATTTTTACTTTACATGAATTATGGAGTCAAACAGATATTCGTCTTTATATACTTACCAATCAAGTGCTTAAATTTGACAGCTCCTCCTTTTTGCTTCTTTTCAATTTTCTTATAATCCTTCTTTATTTGATTGTTGTCCCTTTCGTTCTCCTCAAAGTCAAAAAGCTCTACAAATCCCTTCTTAGATATTTTAGTGCTCTTTTTATAGTAATGAGATCTATCTTAGTTTTAATTATGGTTTTAGAGGTGAGACTGAGATAGACTCCCTGAATCTTTGCAGGATCTCTTTACACATTTAGTTAATTCATACTTTTATGGGAATATGTACACGAATTATATAAGAAAATTTAAAACATAAAATCTTGGAGAATTTAAAACTTCTATACTTACTCTTCCCTCTGATTAAGAATCGTTACTGGACATTTTTCTTTGTTAATATTTTGAATTAAGATTTACTTTTTTATTTTCAATTAAATCACAAAATATTATCAATTTTCCTATTACTAGATAAAGATTTTAAAAATATTTTCATAAATTATTTGAACAGTTTAAACTAAGGGAAGTATTTAATGATAAATCTTAATTTCACAACTTTAAAACGGAGTTCTATATAGTTAAATTAAACTATTTTTCACATTTATTTTTGAAATCTAGAATCGAGTTTTATTCTCAATCAAATTTCTAGAATACTGACAACATAAGAATAATTTTATATTTCATCTTTGCCCATAATTTATTCTTTATAATAAGAATTTAAATTATGGGGAACCACATTTAAGTTTCAGCACTTTATTTTTATATAAGTCCGATCCATTTGGTTTTTCAGAATAACGTAGGATAAGTCAGTTTCTTTGAAATCATTTCTTTAACTTGTACAACCAGTACATTTAATGGTCTGTGCATAGGGACAAATTGTAGAATCTTGAGTTTATGAATTTTTATTGAGAATAAAATGACTGATTTTGTGCAGGTAGATAAGCTTTCCTATTTCTTGTTCGATCATTTTAGCATTGATCTAGATTTATAAGCTGAATTTTCATGTATAGGACTTAATGAGCTGTGCCTTAGGGTAAACTAACGTAAAAGATAATGTGGCCGAGTGGTCTAAGGCGCCAGCTTCAGGCGCTGGTCCGAAAGGGCGTGGGTTCAAATCCCACCATTATCATTTCTTTTTCAAAAATAAATACTACGATAAGTTGCAATTTAAATGCATAGTATACTTTAAATTATACTAATTAAATAATTTAACTTGACAAAAATGCGCTTATTAAAATAATAATGTTCTTTAAGTTCCTTAATATTTTTAAATTCTGCTGATGTACAAAATTTAATAGACTTTTAATTTTAATAGCAATAACTATAATTAATTATGTATATAAATATTAGTAATTTTTTTATTATATATTAGCATTATTAAATGAAGTGTATTGTATTATATATTAAATACACATGAATTATGTATGAATTAATATATTTAATAAAGCAAAGAAAGCTGTATAAATTAATTTGAGTATCAGTTTATAACGCAGGTTGAGATAATTTATAATATTAAAGAAATTAATTAAATTGTTGTGTGTTCAATGGAAAAAGTGAATAGCAAGAGATTGTCAGATTGCTGCTTCCTTAACAAGGGAGACATCGATGGGGATGTAGATTGGGAAGACTTCGTTCTCATTCAAGGTAAATATAACTATTTTGTTTATTAAATTATATGTAGGAGGTACGCAATTCACATTTTTTTTATTTTGAATTTTATAGATTAGATAACCACTAGCTTCAATGAGAGAAAACTGAGATCAAACTTTTATCTTACTAGAACTAGAATAAATATGCTTTTAATTTGATAAATTGTGGAAAAGAATTACTTTGATTTTAGTTGCGTCTATATAAATTAAAAAAATCATTGAAAAATATCTAGGATATTGGAATAGTAAGAGAAAATTGGGATTGCATTATACATTTTAATTATAAATAACTAAAAGACAGGCTTCAAATGATGTAGCAAAGTAGAAACTTCAAAATGATTATTCAATTTAGTCATTGAAACTAGTAAAATAACTGAATTCTGTGACTCCTGCAGCTTCTAACGATGCAAAGTAGAATCGTTAGTTTTTTCCGATAACTTATCAGCCAACTTTACAATTAATCACTCCTAGTAACTAAACAAGTTCTGTTTTTCCAAATGACCTAAGCTAATATCATGTTAAAAATCAAATAAATATATATTCATGATAAATAAGTAAAACTTTGCTTATTATTTTGTATTAAAGTATCACTCAAATTAGAAGGCTTGCGAGGATATTGATGATGAGACTACAAACTATCAGAGTAATCCAATTCCATAGTCAAGCGGTGATCAGTAAGGAAGGCACCCAAGGCTTAATTGGGCTTGGAGATCATCAAACCCAAAATCTACTTTTGGAAATAAAAGAGATAGCAACTTAGTATGGTTATTTTTAATTTATACTCCAATAATGATTCCAATCCATTTTCAAAATCTGTGAATAATAAAAGAGCTGACAATAACAGAATTCTTATAATTGACGAGACAATTAAAGTCAAGAATAACTCAAATAATCTCTCTAACAATAGTCAAGTTTCCTAATAGAAGAAATCAGGATAAAAAGTGTAAAACTTAGATATCTAAAATGATAATAATCGAAGTAGCATTGGCAATAAACTTGCTGCACCTACTGCCCAGGATGTGTCTTTAATTCTTAACGAATGCCCTCTAGACTTATATACAACTCCTGAAATTGATGGTCTTGACCCAAAAATACTTTCAGAAAACAAATTAATAGCTCCTTTTTCATTCATGAACGAGAAAGTGTTCTTGGATAACAGGATTGGAAATGCTCCCACTCCCACATACTTAACTTATGAAACCTTAAAGCCGGTATTTTCCGGTAAGAAAGAAGATATTATGGAAGGATTATTAATTTAGCCTAAGAATGGATTGAAATGCGTTAACGAAAGAATACTTGAGAAGCAAAAGGGTGTAGTCAAAAGTGTAATCTCTAAGCTGCTTCGAATGTCTTTTCAGGTTAAAGTATTATAGGAATTTCATTACCTGTCAGAATATTTGAACCTAGAAGCTTATTAGAACGTATATGTGACTGGTATGGTTTTGCTCCTATCTTTCTTAAAAAAGCAGCTCAAGAATAAGACCATCTTGAAAGATTTAAACTAAGCATTTCATATGCTCTATCATCACTCTACTGCTCTCTTAAATAACAGAAACCCTTTAATCCTTTACTAGGAGAGACTTACCAAGCATCTTTCACTGATAACACAAGAGTATACTGTGAGCATACAAGTCACCACCCACCTATCTCAAACTATCTTATTGAAGACTCGAGTGAACTCTATCAAGTGTCAGGTTATTATGAATTTAAGGCTAAGATAAGCGGCAATAACTTGATTATGAGAAATGAAGGCCCAAATAACATCAGATTTTCTGATGGCTAAACAATAACTTATGAGTACCCTGTGACAAAATTAGGCGGAATGCTTTGGGGAGATCGAGTTTTAAACATAGAAGGACATATGGTTTTTGAAGATAAACAGAATGAATTGAAAGCAGTAGTTATATTCCATCATCATAGGTACGATAAATTTATTGGACAGATATATCATAAAGATGTTAATGTAAAACCATCCAAGAAAGTGTAAATGTTATTTTTATTTTATCTTTTTAAGATCCCTCAAAGTTATCTGACCTTAAAGATGTTGCCAAAGTAATTTGCGAGATAAATGGTTCTATTTTTGAAAATTTGACTATTGGAGGTTAAGAATACTGGAATATTGATACTATGGAGCCTATGAAAGCTCTACCGATTCCTAACGCACTCCCCTCTGATCCCAGATACAGAGAAGATCTAATTTGGCTTAAAAGAGATAATGAAAACTACTCTCAAATTTGGAAGACTAGACTTGAAATATAGTAAAGATATGAGAGAAAGCTTAGGTAGGATGCTAACTAACAAAAAGAAAGCAAAAGTAAAAACAAGAAAAAATGAGATTGAATTGTTGAATTCAATGCAACTTATCCATTTTTAATCAATTATAATCGACTATAATAATCTATACCAAAGGGAATAAATTTGTAAATCAAAATATACCCCTTATCCTATCAATAATATTGTATATTTAGAAAAATATAATAGCACCTAACATTCATTAGTAATTTATTATCAACTCTTTATTTTTAATGTTTAAGTGAAACTACTTATAGGCTGAAAACTAAGATTGAAATGACTCTATTTTTAATAAATTTAAGTTCTTTAAAAATAATAAATTAAATTTCCTAAAATGTAAGAATAATCAATTGAAATGCAAGGCAGAAATGATGCAAATGATCTAAATTCTTTCAAAAATGTTCCTCAAAAATAAAGTTTCCAGAGTGATTTAAGTACTACTCCAACTAACTATTACTATAATCATATTTATAAATTAGATTATGTAATGCAAATTTTGTATGATTCAACCCCAATGAGCCCTCAAAAAAAGAGAATTTGCCTGGAAGATTTGAGTGAGAAGTTGAGCCAGAATCACTACAAACTCAAACATGAGGAGTTGATGACTGTGTCTCTTCTATTTCGAGATCCTAAGTTGCTTGGAACTTGCTACAATGACCCAATCAAAATCAAAGAAGAACATTTGTAGAAAGGTGAGAAAGTTCCAGCATAAAACAATCCTTAATTGCCCTTTTAATGCGATACTAGACTTTAAATTGATAAAATTGGGCAGTCACTTCTCTCTTAAGCAAAATATTTGATAAACTCAACTAGTGTACCTGGAATGCAGATGGGAAGCATTCAAAATATAAAGAGTGAGAATGGTGAAAACTTAGATGTAAAGTTAAATTCAAATAAAGCTAAATCAAGCAACAAACATAAATCAGTTAATCAAAACACTAGCCAAAGCAATTTCATTGATAGCTTGCAAATGCAAAACAATCTTAAAAGTTCGAACAAGCAGAGCAACTAATAATCAACTTAAGAAAAGTATCCCAGTAAGTTTAAGACAATGTAGTTTAATTTATTTCATTTTAGGAAATGTCCAAGAAAATCGTTCAAGCCCAGCTTTTGGATCATCTATGCAACAATAAGAAATAGAAAATAATCAACTAAGAAATCAGAAATCTTAGCAGGCTAGTCGCAAGACAACAAACGGCAGCTTTCCTAACTACGGATCTCCTCCACCAAATTAGAGTAAAATATTTGAACATAATCATATTAATCTTTTTAGCTGATGTTATCAAAGTTCAAGGGTCGTATAATGGTTCAAATTATAATATTAAAAACAGATCAAAGCCAAGCTAAGAATTTTTCAACTCGTTAGTATTTGACAATAATTTAATAAAAGAGTAGAATAGCTAAAATTTCAAGTTTCATGCCCATCTTAAAGATAAAGTTGGTCCTTTAGATACTGCCAAGGTCAATTAGAATTCCTCAAACAATCTTTATATTTTTATGAAAGAATGCTATTTTTCAATCTAATTGATCAGATCACTCCAACTAGCTAGTTAAACAGAAACATGGATATGACTGCATCAAGTGCAAATGAGTACCAAAGCCCCACAAATTGTAAAATGAATTATCAGCAATAATCGATTCATGAAGTCAATGAAGATGAGGTAGGAACTCCAGGATTTACTAATGATGTTTCCAGAAATCAACCATCGCCCATTAGTGATCTCAAGCTAGGATAGATAAGCAAAAAGATCACTTCAAAAATTTAAAATATTTTTACTTCAAGCAGTGGAAGTTAAGGAAGCTCTTTTTATGTTCAATACCAGAGTCCTACACTTGGATAAGGAATCAATAAGACCAATGAAAACTCTCTAACTCTCAAGAGTTTGAATGAATTTTAGTGCCATTCAGGTAGCAATAACTATCCTTAAGAACAATAGTATCAGTCAAACCAAGCTAATTCTAGCAAGTAACTTTTCCAGCAATAAGTTTCTGTTTAAAACAATTTCACAGCTTATTCCTCATAAGTTCAGTAAGCCATCGTTAATGCCATGTCGCCAACTAGTCTTTAACATCAAGATTACTTCAATCAAATGAGCTTATCACCTGCCACATATAGAAATAAAAATTAGTCTCCAAAACTAGGCTTTTTCAATTAAAATTCTTCCTCTAACAAACATCAAACAGCTCATTGCATGGAAATTGATGAAAGTCCTGTATCTTAATTTAAATGTGAAAATCCTGATATGTAGACTTCAAACAACTTTGAAAGTAACAACAATCCTTGTACCTTAGTTGGGCAGAAAAGAAAGGTGCCAGAAAGTCGTCAAAACAACATAAGAAACAGAGTAATTAATGAAGTATCCTCACAAGAATATTCTGACCTCTCAAGTAAGCAAAACATTTAAAAGAGAGAATCAAAGTATAATCAGAAAAGCTAGTAACTTAAAATGCCCATTTTTCATTGAAGAGTGAAAATAGAGAAATCAGAAAATTTGATTTTAATTTTCATTGGATTATATTATTTAAAATTAAGAAATGAATTAATATTATCAGCTTTATAGATTCTTATTTCATAAAAATATCAAGATAGCTTGATATTATGATTTTAAAATGTATTTTTTTAAAAAAATTTAGGCAGTAATAATTAGATTTGAATATATTGTTTTATTGCCATTCTTTTAATCAAAAATGTAAGATAAGGTTTTAATTAGATTGCCTAAATAAAGCAATAATAAATAAAAACTACAGATTCACCAGACTATGTTGAATTTTATATTAAATAATCGCTTGCACATTTATTTAGTAATTTTATATATTAGAGAGCCATGCATTTTTTTAATATTAAATCATTTTTTTTATGAAGTTCCTGAGGTTTAACATATCCAGAGAGGTAGAGAAACTGAGCAAAATATGGAGAAAACATAGAGAAGATTGAGAGAAATAAAACAATAAAGAATGTTGCAAAAGAAAATGAAAAATGAGCAGCAACTTAAAGTCAAAGATGAGACTTCATAAGTGATCTAATACAAAAATGAGCAGGAAGTGGCTCTTAAGCATTGCAAAGATGAAACTATGGAAGAGTAGAAAGAAGATCAAGTTTAGATTAACACTACAACATCACTCGCTACTTAAGATAAAAATAAGATCTAAGCTGTCAAATAGGAGAAGAAATTAAAAAAAATAAAAGTTATATTATTATGTTAAATCCAATAGTGAAAAACAGAAATTAGCTAAGAACATGTACAAAAGTAGTCTGGATATTAATAAGTCAAATAATAATTAATAATTTTAAGTTAATATTTAATTAACTATAATTATATGTGTACAATAACTACAATGAGATTTTTAAGATAGTCAAAGATGATAAAGATCTAAAGTTCATGTTTGAGAAAATTCTGAATCTTTAACAGAGGGCTACTTTTGCAATCATACTTTTAATTTTGGGAAAAGTATAAAAATTTAGAAATTCCAAAAATCAATCTCAAAACTATTAAAATAAGTATTAAATATATTTTGAATTTTTGTTAAGTATTATGTCATTATATATGACAAACTAAATAAAAATAAATAAATGTATTAGTGTTATTGTTTTTAAATAATTAATATTTTCTAAAAGATTTCTGTATAATAATTTAAATGAGAAAATTCATTATTATTAACCATAGATTTGTTTAATCAATAGAGCTATTTTGAAAATATAAATTAAAAAAGTTTATTCTATATTTTTCAAAATATTTCTAATCTTTTGTTAACATTAAAAACTTCAGACTGCATACTTTCTTAAATCTTTGAGTCATTTTCTATATTCATTTATGGTTTTTAATCTTTGTCTCTCTACACTTATATAATAATAGTTACAATCAACATAAAATGAGAGATTTATTTTAAATTATAATTAAAATGGGCTATTAATTTATTATTGAATAAATAAATTCAAATTTCAAAAAATATATTATATCAAAATTATTACAAATATATAGAGGTTTGTTTTTTAAAATTGTAAGAGTCTTTGGTCATTCGTATATATTTTTTCATTATAAATATGCAGAATTAGTTTATCTCATCAATGAAAGTTTAAAATTATTTAAATATTTTACTCTAAATTTTATGAAATATGAACACTTATACGAGTGGTTAAGTTTTACTCTTTAATATTTTGTTAATATTTGTTTAAATTGAATTTAAAAATTCTAAGTTTAAATGTATTCCGACAATATTAAACTTCAAGTATTTGACTAGATTGATGAGCAAGTATTGCAGAGACCAGACTAGATTAGACTTGATCTTGGAAAATAAGTTTCTTAACACAGATGCAAACACATCAAGGTATTGTAAAATTAAGTATTTTACTTTTCATTAATCTATAGAATTATATATGAAATATTTAAATGATAATACTGCTGAAGCTCTCCAAAAAGCTGGACAAGAAATTTATTCAATTATCAGACATTAAGAGTGATCCAGATATCGTGCCTTCAAAAGATTCTGGAAAAACAAGAGGCTAGTAGTAAAACTCCTCCAAATCCAAACAATCTTCTTAGCTTTTAATTTATTTAATTAAAGAAATTTCCAATCTAACACAAATTTTTATTGCAAGAAATTTTAACTTTATATGATTTTAGAAGCCTGATGACCAACAGAAACAGCTTGTAAGAGAGAAATCTCATTTCAACATGATGTGTGCTATTCTAAACTATCTGCTTTCTGCTTACTGTAAAGATTTTATTCAAAGTTGTGCAGTTGCAAAGTTGCAAGATAAGAACAAAAAGGCCGCTGAGTTCTCTCTAGCCATTGGATCAAGTGCTTATAAAACAGCAAAAGAACTGCAAAAGCTTTTCAACTATAACTTATATAAATTATTTCCAAAGATCTGGGGATGAGATGAAAATTTTAAATTGAATATGGTTATTTCAATTCAAAATTCATATAGAAAAATAAAAATAATTATTCATATATAAAGTACAAAATCTTTTTTTTTTAAATTACAATCTTCATTCTAATTATTTATTATAAGCGAACACAGACATTCAGTAAAACGACTCTCTGATTGTTTAACAAAGGAAAGAAGCATTTAATGATGATGTTAAGGTTTTCATAAATCAGGAAAATTATCATTAGTATCTAAACGAATGCGAGAGAAGATTGATTAATGTGGATTAGAGGTTTGTCACATCTGAATCAGTGAAGTATTTTAATCATAGTAAAATTTGTAAATTATTTCAGTAACAATTGCTCAAGTGATTTATTTTAACTTTCCAAATTTTATGACAATAACTACTTGCATAGATGGAGAAGGATGTGAGGTGCCAAAGATTAGCACTGCCCAGGAAACCTATACTACCATCTATTTACAACTAAGCTCCTTTGATTAAGCAAGAGACTACTGTTAACACTAATCCTTCTACTTAAAAGAGAGCAGCTAAAACTATGACTTTGAGGTCAAGCTCAAGCAATGACTAGAACAGTTAATTGCAGTAAAGAAACGAAGGTAAAGTCATGGAATCTGGGGAGTTCAGCTTATCAAGCATTGCTGGTTTACTCTAACTGGAGTTTAGAAATATAATCGGTGCATTGAAACATTCTCAAAGCCAGTGAGCAAAGGGACTCATTAATTTAGTTTCACATCGGTCTTTTATAGATTTAATTTATAATTGAAATCCATAAATTAAATTCTCTCATTGAGTTAAATGAGTGCTTCAATCATAAGATAGCTATTAATTATTTCTTCTCCAAACCTAGCTCTACATTGAATGAACTGTCTGCATTGAGTTTAGAATCTAAATTTTGAAGGATAGTCGTATTTATTTAATGGCTCTTAGATCAATCAACTCAATCAGCTTATAGGTTCATTAAGGGTGAAGTTTGTGAAAGAAATTATTGAATGCTGCCAAACAGTTCAAAGATTTTATAGTTAATTCAACATTATATGAAGTGCTTCGGTAACAAAGTTTAATTATATTAATATAAGTAATTAGGTTAGAAATTAATTTACAACAAGTTTTATCTATTATAATCTACAGATTTGTGTATATACGTTATAAAAAAGATTAGGGGAAGAGTTTCCAGCTTAATAAAAAATTATTAATTTGTTTCATATTTTTGTCACTTTAAATAAATATAAATTTTAACTTATTTAAACCATCATTTGATTCTCATTTCTTTATAAGATTAAGATAATTTGTATTGAAATTACATTTATTGTTGATTAAAACAATAATCTATTTTATAGCTATTAATTTTTAAAGAGATTAGTTTTTTATATTATTCAAAAAGTTGCTTATTAAACGTGGAGAAAATTGAAGTAGTGATTTATGCTTTTTCTATAATTTTTAGCTAATAAAAGAAATTATAGTGTTAAGGGAGGAAGCTTCCCTCAAAAGATAAATATCGCATCAAGCTATTAAGTATAATACTAAAGCAACTTAATTTAATGCTAAGATACTCCTAGTCTTGAATATCTTGTAAAAAAGACTATATATTCTGAGCCAGAAACTCTTCTTTCGAGTTGAAATCACTCATCGGTAAATACTAAAATCAAAAACTTAATTTATTATTATTATATCTTTCAACCTTAATTGATTTAATGCAATTTGAATTATAATTTCAATGAGTATCTTAGCATCGAGAGCATGACTCAAAAGAGAATGAAGTTGGATGAGAGTGTTCCAAACTAGAACTCTCAAGTCATTGATAAGTTCAACCCTGACTCCTCAAAAATCTTGGAAGTATACTTTTGCGATACTTCCTGTGCTGTTCCTCATTAACCAAATCTATTGCGTGCATGGGGTCAATTTCGCACTATGGTTTCAAATGCAAGCCACTCTTAGTAAATCAATCATGAGAAAGCATGCTGTGACTTCAATGATCAAGAAAATGTCAACCATTCTAACATGACCATAGACACAGAACATCATAACAATTTCTTGAAGTTCCCTGACCAAGCTCATTTATCCTCGATGAAGCATGACCAACTCTTTCTTACCGATGAACAAAACATGAGTTCTGCCTACTTGAAACAGAAGCATCAAGAGTTCCAGTTCAGGATTGAGAAAGTTATAGCCAGTCACAATAGTAGAAGTTTGTGCAGAAATTTGGAATATGTCAGTCAGGTAAATTTATCAAATAGGACATATTTTATAATATTTATGCTATATAGTTTAGTTCAGAGGATATTTATGAGCAAGCATGTACATTTTCCCAATATAATTTATTAATATATTTTCTATCAATCATGAAACTGGCATTATTATTTTTATAGAGACTAATTTATATATAATTTTTTCTCAATAAATAATGCATTTAAATATTTTTTTAATTAAAAACTTAGAATTCTAAGTTTTATTAACTTTTTATCACTTTAAGATTCTTATAAATATTTTCTTATAAATACTTCTCACTAAAATAAAATTGAGTAATATTACTTTAAATTTAGTCTATTAATAAAGAATTTTTCTCTATTATTAAACTATGTTTTTTCTATAATAATATTTGAATATTTAAGAACATCATGAATTTAATACTAAAATAAGTGATTTGAATTTTAAAGATAATTAGTAAAAAACATTAAATTTGAAATTATAAAAATAATATATATATTATCAAATGAAATATATTTCTTGTATTCTTAAAATTTTATTATATTTATAATTTTTAATTAAAAGTTATAATAAAATTATTATTTTTGTACAATAATTGGTCAATTATTATAAATTAACTTAACTAATTATGGGAAGAAAAAAGAAAACAAACATTGAATAGATTTAAGAAGGTGATTAAAAGTAGGCATCTTTAAAAAGTAAAGGTATTCGAAAATAGAAGCAGCCTTAAGATCAAGCAAATGCTTCTAGGAAAAGAGGTTCTAGGGGAAGGAAACCAAGAGATAACCTAAACTAGCAGTAATCTCAGTTGGATGCTGAGATCGAATATGATAGTTCAGTTGAGGAAATCTTACCTTAAGATGCAGTGGACAAAGTTTAAGAGCATGAAGAAGTTGAGGATATTTATTCTTCAGAACAGAGTCTTCTATTTCCTAGACAAAAGTCTCTCAAGAAAGAGCATTTCAGTAATTATTATCAACCTAAGCGTCTCTGCTTATAACCAATCTTTGCAAATAAAAAGTAAGACTCTGTAGAATTCGACAGTTTAGAAGAGGAAGATGATGATGGTGATGATTCAATTTCTAAAAGGCTTGATTAGGATGATGAGGATGTGATACAATCTAACGCCTTAGTAAATCTAAAATATAAATTAAATAAAGTATTAAATTTATGGATTTTTTATTAGGTAAGTGGAAATTCTATGCTAAAATTTAAATATTAAATTTATGAATGCCATTTTATAATAGCTATTGTATTGATAAAAAGAAACACAATATATTGTGAACTCTAAATAAAATTTTAAAAATTAAATTCTTAAAATATATAATTATATATATATATATATATAAATAATGCAATAATAAAATAGATTGTTGGTTGAATAATTATAATTTGACATCTATAAATTTGTAAATAAATATTTTCACAATTTAGTCAAAGAATAAATAACCGTTTATTTCATATTTAAGGCATTATATTGAAAGGCTAAATAGCATGATTAACAAATTAAGAGCTTTTTTCAATCATATATTTATAAATTATTTAAATATTTTTAGAGTTCAAATATCATTATAGCTTTTAATATTTAAATGATGAAATTATTAATTAAAAAGTATACATTTAGTAAACATATTTGTCGTAGATTATGGATAAACATTTTTTTGTTTTATTATGATAAATACACAATAAAGTTAATTATTTATTTATATTGAATGCCACTGGTAAATAAAATCAAAGCATGTAGAATGAAGACTAAGTATTCAGCGGAGGTAGAAAGTTTCATCAGGATTTTTAAAATCCCAGTAGTAGCAATGCACAAAGGATTTCGGACAACTAATTCAAATAATCTCAAGGGAACATAATTTCGAATTAACTGGACGAGCAATTAATATTTGGTTTTAAATTGAACAATAAGTAAAATAAATAATTAATCAGATATGATAAATGTTTATTTTATTAAAATTTATATTTTGATTCATAAATTAAGCTTTTTCAAATTTTAAATAGAGGGAATTAATTAAATTTTTGTTTGAGCTAAATTATTTTCATATTTTATATCGAAAAGTTATGGATAAACAACTTTAATATAGATTTATAATTAATAATCACTTAATTTAATAAATTACCTCACTAAGTAAAATATTTTGACTAAATTCTATGGTTTCTCTTGTTGAGAAAAAAAGAGTGGGCGCTATTTCAAACAATCTTTCAATTAAACCTATGATCAACTAAAATCTCTTTTCGCAACAATCTGATGATAAGTTAGGCTAGTCCTAAAGTCACTCAGCCTTGAGATAATCTGATCTAGGTAGAAATTTCTAGAAGTCTCAGTAATCTATGATTCTTAATAGGAAATCAAATTAGCAAGAGATAAATGAATTTGTCATCAAAGGCAACATGTATGATGCTGAATTTTGGTAGATAAACATGAATAGAGGTTAAGATAAATTATAGAACTAGCAAAACACAATGTGCAAGAATATTCAATTAGTAAATTTTTATCAAATTTTGAATTAAATAATTACTTATTAATTAAAAGTACAATTTTGAGAACTTATAAAAAATTGATTCATAATTTACATATTCATTAAAATTTGAAAAGATTACCTCAAGATAGTAAGCTAATACCTTGAAAATGTATAATATTTTGATTTAAAATGATTTTTGGTTATATCTTACATTTTTTTTGCAGTAATTGTATTATAATTATTTTCTATAATCTTTAAAATTCAACTAAATAGGGGCAGGTTCTTGATGAGTTTCTTTTTTAATTATCAGAGTAAATTCAACTAGGTGAAGACCTTAGAATTACCATTAAGAGTGAAGTTACATCATAAACTTTTGAGTGCTTACTCTAAATTCTTCGCTTTATTCAATTAAGTGCAAGCAATGTCTAGCAGAATTTGGATCTTGATAGTGGTTTACCTAACTCTAATTAAATTTAAAATCAAATTAGTATATAAAATACCATCACTATAGAAAATTGTCCTTAAAATATTGAAATATAGTTACATTAGGATATTCAAATTTTTGAATAGTAAAATTTTAATGACAGCAGAATTTGTCAAGAAGGCAATTAAGCGCTTAAGTAAATCTTGGATTTTATTGAAACAGCTCTAGAATTCATGCATGCGGATGGTGATGAATCGATGTAAGTTCCCTTTTATCCTAAATTTCTTTATAGCACCATAAATCAATTGTAATGCATAGTCAATCATACACTAAACAAATTTTGTCAATACTCAAATATCAATAAAAATATGGGAGATGTAAATGTAGTTGAGAAAATTGTAAACCAAGATTTACTATAAACTTTTCAGTAATATATATTTATTTTATTGTCTTATACTAATACTAAAAAAAATGAGCAAACAAAAAACGTCATATAGTATAATTTTAAAGTTTCCTTTTTAAATAAAATAAGTCATTCATTTTTTTATCTAAAATATATAAAGATTATATTAGATAAACGATGTATATTTATTTGTTACTTTTTTTTTTTTAATTCAAGATATATTTGTTATAAAGGAAAGATTTTAAAGTTATAAATGAAAATAAAATTTATTAGTGTAATAATTATTCCCCAAAATATTGAGAATTACAAGAACTCGATTTTGAAGAGTTTACAATTGAGTGATGTACATCAAGTTGATGACCAAGATTTGCTAAATTTTGAGTGCTTATTCAAACATCCTTAATTTATGAATAAGAAATAGCTCAACAATAACATTAATAATCCTCACAGCAACAAAAATTCTCAGCAAAACACATAGATTATGAAATAAGGAGTAAATCAGGGCAAGATTCTAAGCCAAATTCAAAAAAGTAGTGGGATAAAAAATTTCTTAAAAACTAATAACTAATATTAATTTGAATAACTCTTATTTAATATGATTCTTATTTTACCTGACTATATTTTAACAAAAAATATTATCAATTATAAATTAACTTAAACTTTATTAAAAAGAATAATTTTTTGACTCTATTAAAGTTTCTGTGATTTTGAAAAAGAACAGATGAATTGTATAGAAATGCACAAAAATCAAGATAACAATATGATAAGATCCAAGCATCAAAATTAAATGAAGTAGCAAGAACAAAATCAGCTAACACAATTCAAAAAAACTAACTTCCAATCGTCTTAGAATCAACTACAATAAACCCACATAAAAAACAAAAGTTCGATTAACTAGATGTCACTTTTCGAATAGGTTGAAGAAGATCAATAATAAAATAAATTTAAGAATTCAAAGAGTATTTTGGAGGACCTCCTCGATGGTAATGAAAACATACCAAAAAACAAGAACTAGCAGAACGCCCTTAAACTCATCAGTGGGTAAAATTTAAACTTTATCGCTTAGAATCGTAAAGTTATGCCAAAAGGATTTCAGGGTCCTCAGGATAAATTGTAGCAAAGTTTGATTGAAGGAGATCAAAGTGAAGCACTGAGTAAAATGAAAATGAGAAGGGAATTGAGTTTAGACAATCTCAATTAAAACCTTGATTTTATTATAATTATATTTTTTTTGGTACAAAATATAATAACATTTTTATTTAGTTCTTTGAATATTTAGGATGCATATAAATTATAGTTTTATTCTTATTTGCAGTTTGAAACGACATGGATGAATAATTGAACAGGATAGAAAGAGGTACAGAGATTTAAGAGGAAGCCAACAAAAACTAAACAGCTGCAAACTTCTATACTGCTAAAACTAGATTTATCATAGCAGAAACCCGTGCATAAATAATGCAAGCTAGACTCTCTCAGTGTTCGTGTCTTTCTCAAGACTAAAATTAAGGTTAAAATGCCTCTTATTAGAGCGACAACGATTTCGTTTGAATATATAAAACTTTTCCAATATCTCAGAAAATAACATTATATAAAAAAAATGCAGCCTTTCAAACACTTTAGTGAAGACTTATAAAATTAATTAAGAGAAAAGCACTTTAGCTTAAATTACAAGAATAATTTTAGTAAAATTCATCACATTTTTTATATTATATTCACTCACTTGACTCATTAATTATCTCCCAATTAAAATTTTATATGAATAATATGCATACTATTTCACAAATAGAATTTAAATTGGTAAATAATTTCGTTAGTAAATTTTAATTTCAATCTTAACCATAATTCTAAAAAATTAAAAATAGAAATTTACAAGAATAAAATACTCATGAATGCTAATTTTAAATAAACTATATCAAAATATAATAAATTTTGGAAAAAAGTAGGAAACAAGAGAGTTAACAACTTGTTTTTCATTTAAAATAAAAATATTCATAAATAATCCACTCAATGGATGATATATAAATTTGGGTATCATTTATAATTGGTAAAATTAATTAAGTAAATTTTTATCAATCAAAAATTAAAAAAATTAATTGAAAATAAAGTCAATAAATATATAGAGATATTTACTATAAGGTATAATAAGAGAGATATGTATTTATTTTAATCATTAATAATGACATTGAAATAGAAGTAAAATAATATTAGAAAAGAAAATAATGATATAGTAAGTAAGAGGTAAAATCATATTTTTATTAGGTATAAATATTAAAATCTCTAAAAAACATATCATTAAATATATAATAATTAGGAAGTAAGCTCTTTAATTTATTTGTTGAAATATTTTATAGAAAATTCTAAATAAAACTATCAATGCTCTTCATCTCCACTCTACATCTTGGCGTCTTCTTCTCCTAATTAGATCAAGGCGTCTCTCATGTTTTTGCCGTGGTCTTCCAGCATAGAAATGCATCTGTTTTAGATTTCTGGATACTCGTCAGTCACACCGTTTAACAGGAATTGCACTAGGATGGGATCATACTCCTTAAGACTTTGTTATATTTTATATTATGGATGAGATTTTTAAATCATAAATATGATGTATTATAAGACTATTGATTTCCATGTTGTTGAGCCAGTGATTGAGAACATCAGCATAGAAACTCAATCTCACATCTTGTGATCTGTCATTCATGGAATACTTCAGCTGTTCAATTATTAAAACAATAACTTTACATTTGATAAATGTAAAATCACCCTATGTCAAATATTAAATGGCATCTTGTAAGAAGGGCTCTGCTCCTCGACTTACAATAACATCCTTAAGACCTAATATAGTCGCTTTTCTAACTTTGGAGTTTTAATGCTAGAGATTCTTTACAAAAGAAATTACAGTGTTTTTCATGTAACCTCCTACTTTCTCAATAAGTTCACGATTTAAGAGACCAGCAAATTAAGCTACCTTCACTTTCATATCTTAAAGTTTTATATATAAATATTGCATAATCATTATTGTTAAAATTTTATCGGAAATAAATTTAATATATCTGGGTTAGCATCAAGTGCTGCCTTAGATACCATACTGCAAACTTCCCCTAACTTGGGCAGGAATTGATATTTATCTGATTTTAAGCAGATTGTTAGCAAATCAATCAAAAGAATTCTTGTCTCCTCAGCTATAAAATTAAAACCCCAAAACCCCTTAGTGAGGTTTATATGTGCTTTGATTTGTAGGTATAGTTGGGGTCTTATTGGGGTTAGTATAGAAATTAGGCCATTTTACAAAATGAGAAATAGAAATTAGCGAAATTTAGGGTCTATTTATGATGAGTAATATTTAGATTTACTGCTTAAGCTTAGGTATGGTACAAGTATTATTGTAGGAATACATTTGAAATTGGGAAATTAATTTAATTAAATTTATAATAATTCAAAATCTTGGCAGTTAAAGTTGGCCAATTTAAACGATCTTGGGCTCATTCGATAGAGAATTCAAAATTAGCTGGACTTTATTATTGGCGGTACTATTTTATCGCATCGAGGGAGCGAGATAACTCGACTTTAATGTGAGGGTATAATTTAATGAATTTAGATGAGTTTAATTAAACTCAAGTTATCTCGCTCCCTCGATGCGATAAAATAGTACCGCCAATAATAAAGTCCAGCTAATTTTGAATTCTCTATCGAATGAGCCCAAGATCGTTCAAATTGGACAACTTTAACTGCCACTAATTTGAAATAAAATAAATTAATTTTAATATAATTTTCCAATTTCAAATGTATTCCTACAATAATATAGACTTAGTCAAACCTGTAATGAATTATGCAACTATAGAAAAGCTCCTGAGAAAGAGAGCCTAAACAGTTAGGTATCATTTCTTGTTGGCTGTTTACCATTATAATTCAGGCACTTGAAAGTATCCTGCTAGAAAATAAAAGTTCTCACAGCACCATATTGACTACCTCTGCGACTCGAAGACTTTTAAGTATTGGGCACACTTCCATTAGCCTAGCGAGCTGTGATGTTTCATCGTAAGTTTCCTGACATGCGTATCTCTCCTTAGACTATAGCCAATATTTATAGAAGAAATGGTATTACTTTCAAGACTGTCAACAGAGTGAAGAGAGTGATTGATTTTACAATGCCATTTTATAGTAATAATTTAAACTATATATATGATTAAATGCAGAGGTAAATTAACAATAACATCAAGCTCATACACGCTGATGAAGCTGTGTTTACATTCAACACATTTATTAACAAGTCTTGGTATAAGAAGTATGATAATATAGAAGTCTACGATTAGAAAGTAAAGGTTGTAACCCATGCAATTTTAGCAGGTATTAGTGAAGACTCTGGCTTAGAAAGTTATGTTATTCATCCTCGCTCTATTAAGCGAGAGTAGTACATAGAGTTCCTACATAAGCTGAGAGATAAATACAACGATTAAGAGATCATCCTGTTTGTTGACAACCTCTCAGTTCATAAGACTAAGGAGTCTAAGAAAGCTTATGAAGAGTTAAACATAACTCCTGTATATAACATTCCCTATAGCCCACAGTTTAATGGAATCGTATTCTATTGGAGTTAAATTAAGACTCACTGCATGAAACTGCTGCTGTATCACCTAATGCATGACTTGCTTATTGATACAGTAGACTTGATTCAGAGTAGCTGCAAGAGAGTAAGCATAGATAAGACAACAGTTTGTGCGAGAGAAGGAAGAATGAATGTTTATAAATAAGTTTTAGATTTGAATGAGTAAATGAGTTCACATATTAAATTAACTCAGAAAGGGATTAGGCTTCTCCTTCTTCTCCTCTTCTTTTTGCTTGCTTGGGCCCATATTCTTCTCTTAATGCCAGCTCCTGAATCTATGTTCATTTCATTTGGCTTTTAAACATCTTTATAAATTCTCTTGCTCACTTCATGAATGGTCTATGAGTTTGTCTCTCTCTGAACCTTTGCATGCTCTTTCATTAGAAATATAATTTTTCCAGGTTTCCCTACAATATTATGAATCAAAGCTTTACTAGACAGGAAAGTATGCTTCTTAAGCTCCGCGAGCCAGGTCTCGCTTATTAGTATGCCTTGCTTCTTTTAATCTTCAGGAGAAATTGAATAGCGTTTCTTGTGAGCTTCTTCAATTATTTTTCAAAGATAAATCTCTCTTAAAGTACCAAGAACACCAAAGAAGAAGCTCCTTTCTGCAAGTAAATTAGAGAGTTGTTTCTTGGTAGGAAGATAAACTACCATCTCTTCATCTTTCATCGCATCCTCGTAGAGATTAGTGACTGAAATCTCTAGATTGTTTGGTATTTCTATCAACTTAATTTCATTGTTTTTGAAGGTGTTCTTCTCATCACAGAGTATCACTTTTAGAATGAAATTTTAGTTCCTTCCATTATTTGAAGGAATAAACTCACTATATTATATGATTAAGAATATGTCACATACTAGGTATCGATAGAAATCTTCCATGCTTCTAAATCTTTAGATTCATTTCTTAAGCTTCTACCCTCTTCATTGCAGTACTTATAAATTCCATCCTTGTTCCTTCTCTTGTTATTGAATTTCTTATTTCAATATATTTATAGAGTTCTGGATCCTACTGCTTAAAATCTTAGTATTAAATATGGGCATCTTATAATAGGTCAACCTAGTAAGGATACATGGAGAAAGCTGGCAGAAGCTGTAACAAACTTCAGAGATGGAGCTCCATTTTTATCATTTTAGTTCCATTAAATTAGTACTAAATTTGTTTTAATTTAATTAGTGCTGGTACTAATTTGGTTTAATTTAAATAGGTACCTAAAACTTAATTAGTACCTAGTTTTAAACTAATGAGGTTTTATGAAAAAGTTTTAAGATGGTTAAAAACCTAATTGTTACCAGTACCAACAAGATTTTATGCTTGGTTGGTACCAAAATCAAAATTATTATAGATGAAATTAGGAAATTTATAGTTATAAACTTAGTATTAATATGATGTGTAACACTTAAAAATTAACAATTAATGCTGCTGGGTAAACTCCTTCTCAACAATACTTTAGCTTCGGAAGTTATTACTCATTGATAATAGTAATTTAAATTTGAATTTAAACATGGCGGCTAACATGAATCGTAAGGCAGTTTCTCTTGGAACAGGTTAATCATTGCTCAACTTTGGCTCCTCCAAGAAACCAGAAGTAATTTATATTGAAAAAGGAGGTTGATCTAAGAGTTCTAGAGTTTGAAGCTGAGATCTTTAAAATTTAAGTTTAAAACAAGAAGTAGCGTGCAGAGATGGGAGTTTAAACATAAGTTGAATTGGTTGAGGAAGAAAAGGAACAGCAAGCAATAGAAAAAATAAAAACATTTTAATGTGAAGTCTGCCAAAATTTCTTCTCAACTGAGTCTAGCTTGAAGAGGCATATCAAATAGGTACACTCTGGTAGAGCTAAGATCTACCTTAAGCATGATAAAGTAGATGGTAGATATTAGTGCACAACATGCATGAAGTCTTATACTCACTCAGCTAAAGTAAAGAAACATATACAAACCCATCATTTAAGTGAATTCCTGATTAAAGATGAGGAAACTTGAAAGCTTGAACCTGCTAAAAGAAAAAATAACTCTCTTTATTCATAAAAAGAACAGTATAAAAGACTTAAGAGATATAAGCGATTGGAGTCAATGAACTAACCAGCAAATTGCATGTATATAGCATGCTTATTAGAGAGAGTAATGTATCTACCTGCATTAAATGCAGTCGACATAAGCAGCTGTATTAAGAACTATTTGAATATTGACGTACCTAACAAGATTAAACTATTAGTTGTTGATGAATTCGCTTACAAGGTATATCCATTCAAGTATCTTATTAAGAACGAGAAATATTAAAATGATTTTGCAAATAAATACATAGTATTGAGAGAGGCTTAGAAAAGATAATGCAAGAACTTATCTAAGCTCGACGGAGTTAAACTTGGTCATGGTTTTTTTGCATTGAGGCTCAAGAAGTTTGAAATGACTCAATTAGATTATCTCTATCAATAGATATCCTAATGATTTGAATGAGATACTAATAGAAATGATTAAGGGTGTAAAAGAGCTCCATGATCTAGGCTATATTCATAGAGATTTGAAGCCAGAAAATATGATGCTTAATCTCTGCCCTTTAGAAGTAGTAGTCATAGATTTTAACAGAGCAATAAGACAAGAGATAGTGACTTTAGCTAAAGTTTTAGAAACTCCAGGATACTTCCCATTAGGAGAGAAATGGCCAAATGGCTTAGTATAATGGTATGTTTGGGCAGTAGCTGCAATTATCTTAGAGTGCGATATGGAAAGTATGTCATATTTTGGAACAAAACATGAGAAATAATCAATAAGTTTGGCTGCTAAAAATATTAAACAACATGAAATATGCAATCAAATTAAGAAGATAGTTGAGATGGTCATCGTAAAAGCTCCAGCATACCCAAGATAATCGTTGGATAATATAATAGAACAACTACAGTCTGCTAAATTCAAGAGGTATAAAAAAGATAAACAGATAAAATTTGTTTGAATTAAGTACACTAATACTCATTAAATATTCATTTAAAACCTGCTTTTTCTCTACTAACCCCAATAAGACCCCAACTATACCATACAAATCAAAGCACTTATATACCTCACTAAGGGGTTTTGGGGTTTTGAATCTAAATTTTGAAGGATAGTCGTATTTATTTAATGGCTCTTAGATCAATCAACTCAATCAGCTTATAGGTTCATTAAGGGTGAAGTTTGTGAAAGAAATTATTGAATGCTGCCAAACAGTTCAAAGATTTTATAGTTAATTCAACATTATATGAAGTGCTTCGGTAACAAAGTTTAATTGTATTAATATAAGTAATTAGATTAGAAATTAATTTACAACAAGTTTTATCTATTATAATCTACATATTTGTGTATATTTATATCTTACAAAAGCTAAGTGGGAAGAGTTTACAGCTCTATAAAACAATAATTAATTTGTATAAATCTATGTAACTTTAAATAAAGATATATTTTAACTTGTTTAAACGTCAATTGACTTACATTTCTTAGTAAAGATTTAAAAAAATTCATAGAAATTACATTTATTATTAATTTAAACAATAAGCTATTTTGTAGCTATTAATTTTTAAAGAGATTAGTTTTTTATATTATTCAAAAAAATTGCTTAACATACTTGGAGGGAAAATGAAGTAGTGATTTATGCTTTTTCTATAATTTTTAGCTAATAAAAGAAATTATAGTGTTAAGGGAGGAAGCTTCCCTCAAAAGATAAATATCGCATCAAGCTATTAAGTATAATACTAAAGCAACTTAATTTAATGCTAAGATACTCCTATTCTTAAATATCTTGTAGAAAAGACTAAATATTCTGAGCCAGAAACTCTTCTTTCGAGTTGAAATCACTCATCGGTAAATACTAAAATCAAAAACTTAATTTATAATTATTATTATTATCTTTCACACTTAATTGATTTAATCAAAACCCCAAAACCCCTTAGTGAGGTTTATAAGTGCTTTGATTTGTAGGGTATAGTTGAGGTCTTATTGGGGTTAGTAGAGAAAACGCAGGTTTTTTATGAATTTAATGAATATTTAATGAGTATTACTGTACTTAATTCAAACAAATTTTATCTGCTTATCTTTGTGATACCTCTTGAATTTAGCAGTCTGTAGTTGTTCTAGTATATCATCCAATGATTATCGTGGATATGCTGGAGCTTTTACGATGACCATCTCAACTATCTTCTTAATTTCATTGCATATTTCATCTTGCTTAATATGTTTAGCAGCCAAACTTATTGATTATTTCTCATGTTTTGTTCCAAAGTATGACATACTTTCCATATCGCACTCTAAGATAATTGCAGCTACCGCCCAAACATCCCATTATACAGAGCCATTTGTCCATTTCTCTCTTATAGGGAAGTATCCTGGAGTGCCTAAAACCTTAGCTAAAGTCACTATCTCTTGTCTTATTGCTCTGTTGAAATCTATGACTACTACTTCTAAAGGGCAGAGATTTAGCATTACATTTTCTGGCTTCAAATCTCTATGAACATACCCTAGATCATGGAGCTCCTTCACACCCTTAGTCATATCTGTGAGTATCTCATTCAAATCATCAGGATATCTATTATGGTAGAGATACTCTCTTAGAGTCATTTCAAACTTCTTGAGTCTCAAAGCAATAAAACCATGACCAAGTATAACTCCGTCGAGCTTAGCTAAGTTCTTGCATTATCTTTTCTAAGCCTCTCTCAGTACTATGTATTCATTTGCAAACTCATTTTAATATTGCTCGTTCTTAATGAGATACTTGAATGGATATACCTTGT
Source organism: Oxytricha trifallax (assembly GCA_000711775.1). Lineage (NCBI taxonomy): Eukaryota > Ciliophora > Spirotrichea > Sporadotrichida > Oxytrichidae > Oxytricha > Oxytricha trifallax. Next base: position 54,258 of record ARYC01017411.1, on the reverse strand, counting down.
AAGCGAATTCATCAACAACTATAAGTTTTACCTTGTTAGGTACGTCAATATTCAAATAGTTTTCAATACAGCTGCTTATGTCGACTGCATTTAATGCAGGTATATACATTGCTCTCTCTTATAAGCATGCAATATACATACCATTTGCTGGTTGGTTCATTGACTCAAACCGCTTCTATCTCTTAAGTCTCTCCTACTGCTCTATTTGTGAATCAAGAGAGTTATTTTTTCTTTTAGCAGGTACAAGCTTTTAAGTTTCCTCATCTTTAATCAGGAATTCGCTTAGATGATGCTTTTGCATATGTCTCTTTACTTTAGCTGAGTGAGTATAAGACTTCATGCAGGTAGTGCATTAGTATCTACCATCTACTTTATCATGCTTGAAGTAGATCTTAGCTCTACCAGAGTGTACCTCTTTGATGTGTCTCTTCAAGCTAGACTCAGTTGAGAAGAAATTTTAGCAGTCTTCACATTAAAATGTTTTAATTTTTTCTATTGGTTGCTGTTCCTTATCTTCCTCAACCAATTCAACTTATGTTTAAACTCCCATCTCAGCACTCTACTTCTTGTTTTAAACTTAAATTTTAAAGACCTCAGCTTCAAACTCTAGAGCTCTTAGCTCTACCTCCTTTTCAATATAAATTACTTCTGGTTTCTTGGAGGAGCCAAAGTTGAGCAATGATTAACCTGTTCCAAGAGAAACTGCCTTACGATTTAAGTTAGCCGCCATGTTTAAATTCAAATTTAAATTTCTATTATTAATAAGTAAAAACCTCACTGGCTATACTAACTTTGTATAGGAGCTGGCACTGCAACAACAATGGTTGATTCTTAGGTGTTAGACATCATATTTATACTTAGTTTATAACTATAAATTTTCTAATTTTATGCTTAATATTTTTAATTTTGGTACCAACTGAGAATAAATTCAGGTTGGTACTGGTACCAATTAGGTTTTGAACCATTTTGGAACTTTTCCATTAAAACCTCATTAGTTTAAAACTAGGTACTAATTAAGTTTTGTACTATTAAATTGGTACCAATTAAATTTTATCGAATTTAGTACCGGTACTAATCAAATTTAAACAAATTTAGTCCTAATTTAATGGAACTAAATTGATTAAAATGGAGCTCCATTTCTGAAGTTTGTTACAGCTTCTGCCAGCTTTCTCCACGTATCCTTACCAGGTTGACCTCCTATGAGATGGCCATATTTAATATTAATATTTTTAACAGTAGGATCCAGAACTCTATATATTAAAATTTGAAATTCAATAACAAGAGAAGGAACAAGGATGGAATCTATAAATACTGCAATGAAGAGGGTTGAAGCTTAAGAAATGATCTCAAGATTTAGAAGCAAGGAAGATCTTTATCGATACCTCTCTTAGCATGGTAAGCATGTGACATATACTTATTCATATGCTATGTGGGTTTATTCCTTCCAACGATGGAAGGTACCAAAATTTCATTCTTAAAAGCTATACTCTGCGATGAGAAGAAAGCCTTCAAAAACAGTGAAATAAAGTTGATAGATATACCAAACTACCCAGAGATTTCAGTTACTAATCTCGAGGATGCGATGAAAGATGAAGAGTTGGTAGTTTATCTTCCTACCAAGAAACAACTTTCTAACAAGCTTCCAGGAAGGAGCTTCTTCTTTGGAGTTCTTGGCACTTTAAGAGAGAGTTATCTCAGAGAGATCATTGAAAAAGCTCACAAAAAACGCTACTCTATTTCTCCTGAAGATTAAAAGAAGCAAGGCATACTAATAAGCGAGACCTGGCTCGCTGAGCTTAAGAAGCACCCATTCCTCTCTAGTAAGCTTTGATTCATAACTTTGTAGGGAAACCTGGAACTGGTATATTCCTAATGAAAGAGCATGCGAAGGTTCACAGAGAGAGAAAGTCATAGACTATTTATGAAGTGAGCAAAAGACTTTATAAAGATGTCTAAAAGCTAGAAGAAATGAACATAGATGCAGGAGCTGGCACAAAGAGAAGAAATATGGGTCCAAGCAAGCCTTAAGAAGAGGAGAAGAAAGAGAAGCCAAACCCCTTTATGGGCCAATTTAATATGTGAATATATTCATTCGTTTAAATCTAAAACTTATTTATAAACATTCATTCTTCCTTCTCTCGCACAAACTGTTGTCTTATCTACGCTTACTCTCTTACAGCTGCTTTGAATCAAGTCTACTGTATCGATAGGCAAGTCATGCATAAGATGATACAGCAGCAGCTTCTTGTAGTGAGTCTTGATTTAACTCCAGTAGAATTCTATTCCATTAAATTAAGGACTATAAGGAACGTTATAAACAGGAGTTATGTTTAGGTCTTCATAAGCTTTCTTAGACTCCTTAGTCTTATGAACTGAAAGGTTATCAACAAACAGGATGATCTCTTGGTTGCTATACTTCTCTCTGAGCTTATGTAGGAACTCTATATACTACTCTCGCTTAATAGAGCGAGGGTGAATCACATAACTCTCTAAGCCTGAATCTTCACTTATACCAGCTAAAATTGCATGGGTGACTACCTTCACTTTTTAGTCATAAACTTCTATATTATCATACTTCTTATACCATGACTTATTAATAAAAGTGTTGAAAGTAAACACAGCTTCATCTGCATGTATAAACTTGATGTTATTGTCAATAGCCCTCTGCATTTAATCATATATATAGTTTAAATTATTACTATAAAATGGCACTGTAAAAATAATCACTCTCTTCCCTCTGTTGACAGTCTTGAAAGTAATACCATTTCTTCTATAAATGTTGGCTATAGTCTAAGGAGAGATGCGCATATCAGGAAACTTGCGATGAAACATTACAGCTCGCTAGTCTAGAGGAAAGTGTGCCCAATACTTTAAAGTCTTAGAGTCACAGAGGTAGTCAATATGGTGCTGTGAGAACTTTTATTTTCTAGCAGGATGCTTTCAAGTACCAGAATTAAAATGCTAAACAGCTTACATGCAGTGATACCTAACAGTAGAGGCACTCTTGTGTAAGAGCTTTGCAATAGCTGCATAATTCAATACTGGTTTGACTTAATCTATATTAATACTCGTACCATACCTAAGCTGAAGCAGTAAATCTAAATATTTATCATCATAAATAGACCCTAAATTTCGCTGATTTCTATTTCTCATTTTGCAATTTGACCTAATTTCTCTACTAACCCCAATAAGACCCCAACTATACCCTACAAATCAAAGCACTTATAAACCTCACTAAGGGGTTTAGTAGTCCTGAATGCTATTTTCATTTAATTACATTTAGTATCTTAGCATCGAGAGCATGACTCAAAAGAGAATGAAGTTGGATGAGAGTGTTCCAAACTAGAACTCTCAAGTCATTGATAAGTTCAACCCTGACTCCTCAAAAATCTTGGAAGTATACTTTTGCGATACTTCCTGTGCTGTTCCTCATTAACCAAATCTATTGCGTGCATGGGGTCAATTTCGCACTATGGTTTCAAATGCAAGCCACTCTAAGTAAATCAATCATGAGAAAGCATGCTGTGACTTCAATGATCAAGAAAATGTCAACCATTCTAACATGACCATAGACACAGAACATCATAACAATTTCTTGAAGTTCCCTGACCAAGCTCATTTATCCTCGATGAAGCATGACCAACTCTTTCTTACCGATGAACAAAACATGAGTTCTGCCTACTTGAAACAGAAGCATCAAGAGTTCCAGTTCAGGATTGAGAAAGTTATAGCCAGTCACAATAGTAGAAGTTTGTGCAGAAATTTGGAATATGTCAGTCAGGTAAATTTATCAAATAAGGCATATTTTATAATATTTATGCTAAATAGTTTAGTTCAGAGGATATTTATGAGTGATCATTATTAAATTGAGAAAATTTTGCAGCTACTTCAAGGTTTGTAAAACCAAATGTGCATTCAAAAAGACTCTTTGACTTTCTTCAATTGTAATTTATTATATTTTTTTGATAATTTTTATTTAATATTTTAAGCTAAAATTAAATTTCATTTTAATTTTAATCAAAATTCAAGTTTCTGGACTAGACTTCATCACTTATTATAGAAAAGCTTAATTTTATGAATTTAAAGCAGCCCTTTAAAGATCAGGAAAAGGCACTTTTCTATGGCATGATATCAACTTTGTATTTCCTCAGAATCTTTGCTTTATAAAAATTGCCCATCCAAAAGTCTACACTTTCAACATATCATAAATCTTTTTAAATGATTAATTTTGTTATTTCCCATTAAACATGTTTTATATTTTTTTCTTAACATTAAACTCAATTCCAGATTAATCAACACATGCCAACAGACTAAAAAAGATGAAGGAAAAGATTGAGTTTCATGACAAAAAGTTGTAAAAATTAATTGCATTTTCCAACAAAAAACGAATTAAGAACACTTATATAAATGAGCTTTGTTTGAGACACTAAGGTTTTACAAATGAGTGTTTGACTGGGACAAAATTTAACCAATTTAAAATTTAAAGTATCACACTAACTTATTTATTTGTTAAATTTTTATTATCAAAACAACTACCGACAGATTGCTAGTTTTAGACTTACTTATAATAGCAATGAATGATTTATATGTTAAAATTTACTACTGAAAGCCATCATAAATTTCGATACTTATGCCTTAGCTTTGAATTATTTGTTTGATTTATCTTGTTTTGTTTTTATTAATCTTTGGTTTTGCATTATAGCTTAATTTCTGTAAAATAACTTAACTAAAGTATCATTATTTATAAACTAAATATTATCTTTATTAATTTAATCGATAATTGACATGTAAGGTTTAAAAATTAAATTAAATAAGATGCTTGAATGTGAATTTTTCACATTTGCTTGTACAAACAACAGCACTTTTTTTTATAATATAATATATTCCTCAATAGACTCTCTTCTTTGGTGGAACAGTTTGAACTTCGTTGGCATCAAGGGTCTCGGTGACAACCTTTCTGAATTCAATTCTTGGCTTCTCATTCACATCTGACAAATAAGTGAGACTTTAATTTAATAGATACTATTTAGTCAATTAGTATAAGTTTTGTTCTGTAATTTAAATGAATTTTAAAGTGAGAGTGTGCTTCATCCACGATTTATCGTCTCTGTCAGGGAAGTCGTCTCTCGCATGTGCTCCTCTTGACTCCTTTCTATTTTCAGCTGCAAAAATAGTCATCTTTGCTTATAGAAGCAAATTTTCTAATTCAAGTGCCTCAACCAAATCAGTGTTCCAAATGTTTCCACGATCTGTGATACCTATCTTATCATATTACTCAATGTTAATATAACTCGTAATACAAAAGTATGCATAAGAATTTATAATATTAGAGGGAGATATCGTGAAGTTTAGAGCAACCTTCCTCAAGCAAGTCTTGCTTTCTGAAGACAGCAGCATGTCTCTGCATAGTCTTTTACATAGCAAGTCTAATCTTAGCAGTTGGTTCAGTACCACTTGAGTATCTCAATTTATCAAGGTTTGCAATGGTTTATTCCCCAGCACCTCTTGGAAGTTCTTTCTGGGTTTGACCTGGCTTGAATTGATCTTAAGTTGTATGAGCTGCTCTTCTTCCAAAGATAACTAGATCAAGAAGTGAGTTTGCACCAAGTCTGTTAGCACCATGGACTGAAGCACAGGCAGCCTCTCCGCAAGCAAGGAGACCGCGAACTTCTACATCTTCACCATTTGGTCCTTGATTAAGGACTTGAGTCTTCCAGTTTGTTGGGATACCACCCATGTTATAATGGACAGTTGGAAGTACTGGAATTGGTTCCTTAGTTGCATCAATTAAATATTAATAGATTAAATTCAATCAACTCCAGCGAAAATATGGGCAGTTTCCATAATACCTGGAAGTCTTTCTTTAAGAGTGTCGAGTGGCAAGTGATTCAAATGCAAATGAATATGATCCTTCTCTGGACCAACACCTCTACCAGCCAAAATTTCCATTGTCATAGATCTAGATACGACATCTCTTGAGGCAAGATCCTTAGCATTAGGGGCGTATCTCTCCATAAATCTTTCACCTTCAGAGTTTCTCAAGATACCTCCTTCTCCTCTGCAACCTTCAGTCATAAGACAACCGGCACCATAAATACCTGTAGGATGGAACTGAACGAACTCTGGATCTTCAATAGGGATACCAGCTCTTGCTGCCATACCACCACCGTCACCAGTGCAAGTATGAGCTGATGTGCAAGAGAAGTAAGCTCTACCATAACCTCCAGTAGCAATAACTGTTTAATTGGCTCTCATTCTGTGAATGGTTCCATCAGCCATGTTATATGCCATAATTCCAACACAATTTCCTTCGTCCATGATCAAGTCAAGTGCGAAGTACTCAACGAAGAAGATACAATCATAACCAAGGGCTCTACCGAATAAGGTGTGAAGCATACTGTGTCCAGTTCTATCTGCAACAGCACAGCAACGATAAGCTTGACCTCCATTTCCAAAATCTTTTGATTGACCTCCAAAGGCTCTTTGATAGATCTTTCCTTCCTTAGTTCTGCTGAATGGCATACCATATGACTCGAGTTCAAGAATGGCATCGGGAGCCTCTCTAGTCATATAATGAATAGCATCTTGATCTCCGAGCCAATCACTACCTTTGACAGTATCATAAAAATGCCATCTCCAATCGTCCTCATGCATGTTACCTAAGGCAGCATTGATTCCTCCCTAAAATAAGCCATTGCGATTAATAAAATATTATCTTTAATAAGTTTATTAAAGAAGGAAGTTAGAAGGTCTAGTCAGTTCTTCTCGAACAGACTTCACTTGAAATTGTACTTACTTGTGCTGCGACTGTGTGAGATCTAGTAGGGAACAATTTTGAGATACATGCTGTCTTGAATCCAGCTTCAGCAAGACCAAAAGCAGCCTTTAAATTCATTTAACAAATAGCATTTAAATAGGCTATGAAAATATTAATTGATATATACCTTTGAAAAGCATAAAAATAGAAATAAAAGTAAGCCTAATAGAAATGATTATTAACTGAGTTTTTTGTGAAAGTATGCTTACTCTGAGTCCTGCTCCACCTGCGCCAACCACAATAGCATCATATGTGTGATCAATCACTGTATAGTTTCCGATTTTTTCCTAACCCTAAAAGTTATACCACTAATTCTTATCACTTGATAAGAAATGATTAGCTATTATTAAGTGTGTAACTTATACTCAAAATACCATTAAAGAACTATTATTAAAAAAAACTTTATATTAATTAGAAATACTTGTCTCTTTCCACTGCCTGGAGAGCTCTAGGAGATAACTTATGAGAAGTTACGAGTTGTACTGTTGAATGACTTAGCTGAGACTCTAGTCTAGCCCTTTCCGAGAAGCTTTAATATATTCATTTTTACTAAATTACTTTAAATTTGTTATAATTATTAACAATCATTAAACCAAATTAGAGAGGATGAAAAATTTAATTTTTAATCAAATAAATTTAATATAGTTTTAAAAGATTTCATAAATTGAGTATAAATTTATTTTGCTAAATAAGTGTATATTTGTTCGATAAATAAATTAATAAATAAAAGACATTTTGGAATAATTTTTTATGTTCCCAAACAAACTATAATGTAAAAGATATAAATGTCTGTATTCACCTTAATCATGAATTATAAATACTTATTTGGCATTGATTCGCTGATATCATGTTTTAAGAATATCCTAAGATTTTCTATAATACTTAAATATGAAGCTCTTATCATATTTAATTTAAACATAAGCAAATGCTTGAGAAAGTAGAGATATAAAAACGAAATATAAGGAGGTAGTAATTTAAATGTGTGTTTAATAAATTACATAATAATTGATATTTAAAATTTAAAATGGTTGATTCCGTAGCCACTACTGAGGCTTATCAAGAATTCGAAAAGAAAAACAACAGATTTCTTAACATGCTCCAAGATAATGTAGGTATTAAACAATTTTTTAATCTGGAAAACTTATAAGAGTCATATTAATTTTCATGCTATTTTCAAATTTAAGAATTAATTGAAAATACCTTGTAATTTAGGATAGAAACATCAGGAGATAGGGATTAGATGGAGTTAGACGCTCTTTAAACGAAGAGAAAGATCAAAGAATTGTGGAATTTTTCTATAGAGAGAAGCTAGCAAAGAGATTAATCATAGTTTTAGAGGACTAAACTGAGAAGAATCGTGAGTTAAGCATCGATATCATTTAAAAGTAAGATTAATTTGGAACTTTAAGGAAATTTAATTACAAAAATCTATTCAAGTTAAGGAAATTAGATTTGAAGTTCATGAATTGAAGATAAATAACGTGTTTTATATAGTATGACTGAGAAATTTGGATTGAAGGAGGAGGCACAAATATTGCTACCTGCCATAGCTGCAAGGATGAACAACATCCCATATCCAGAGTAATGTAAGAAAAATATCCAATAAAACTACATTTATTTTTTTTATATAAATTAAATAATCATTAAGCTCATGACATTTTATAGCTGAGGAGACAAGAATTCTTTTGATTGATTTGCTCACTATCTGCTTAAAATCAGATAAATATCAATTCCTGCCCAAGTTAGGGGAAATTTGCAGTATGGTATCTAAGGCAGCACTTGATGCTAACCCAGATATATTATATATATCCTATTTCTTATGAGTTAGAGATATTAAGATAATTATATTTAATTTAAGATATGAAGGTGAAGGTAGCTTAATTTGCTGGTCTCTTAAGTCGTGAACTTATTGAGAAAGTAGGAGGTTACATGAAAAACACTGTAATTTCTTTTGTAAAGAATCTCTAGCATTAACACTCCAAAGTCAGAAAAGCCACTATATTAGGTCTTAAGGATGTTATTGTGAGTCGTGGAGCAGAGCCATTCTTACAAGATGCCATTTAATATATAATAATGGAATTATTTTACATTTATCTAATTTTAAAGTTATTGTTTTAATAATTGAACAGCTGAAGTATTCCATGAACGACAGATCACAAGATGTGAGATTGAGTTTCTATGCTGATGTTCTCAATCACTGGCTTAACAACCTGGAAATTAATAGTCTTATAATCCTACTTATTTTGTGAGTTATATATCTCATCTTCTACATAAAATTTACTAAGTCTTAAGGAGTATGATCCCATTCTAGTTCAATTCCTATTAAATGGTGTGACTGACGAGTATCCAGAGATCTAAAACAGATGCATTTCTATGCTGGAAGACCACGGCAAAAACATGAGAGACGCATTGATCTAATTAGGGGAAGAAGACGCCAAGATGGAGAGTGGAGATGAAACGCATTGATGGTTTTATTAAGAATTTTCTATAAAATATTTTAACAAATAAATTAAAGAGCTAGTTTCCTAATTACTACATAGTTAATTATATGTTTGTTAGAGATTTAATATTTATGACTAATAAATAAATGATTTTATCTCTTATTTTATCATTATTTTCTTTTCTTTATGTTATTTTACTTCTATTTAAATGTTATTTTTAATGATTAAAATAAATACAAATATCTCATTTTATACCTTATAGTAAATATCTCTATATTTTTATTGTCTTTACATTCAATTAATTTTTAAATATTTTTATTGATAAAAATTTACTTAATTAACTTTACCAATTATAAATGATACCCAAATTTATATATCATCCATCGATTGGATAATTTAGGAATATTTTAATTTTAAATAAAAAAAAGTTGTTAACTCCCTTGTTTTCTACTTTTTTTTCCGAAATATATTCTGTTTTGATATAGTTTATTTAAAATTAGCATTCATGAGTATTTTATTCTAGTAAATTTCTAATTTTTTATTTGTTAGAATTATGGTTAAGATAGAAATAAAATTTTACTATTGTAGGAATACATTAGAAATTGGGAAATTAATTTAAATTAAATTAATTATAAATCAAAATCTTGGCAGTTAAAGTTGGCCAAATTAAACGATCTAGGGCTCATTCGATAGAGAATTTAAAATTAGCTGGACTTTATTATTGGCGGTACTATTTTATCGCATCCCTTGAGCGAGATAACTTCACTTTAATGTGGGGGTATAATTTAATGAATTTATATGCGTTTAATTAAATTGAAGTTATCTCGCTCCAGGGATGTGATAAAATAGTACCGCCAATAATAAAGTCCAGCTATTTTTAAATTCTCTATCGAATAAGCCCTAGATCGTTTAATTTGGCCAACTTTAACTGCCAAGATTTTGATTTATAATTAATTTAATTTAATTTAAATTAATTTCCCAATTTCTAATGTATTCCTACAATAACGAAATTATTTACCAATTTAAATTCTATTTATAAAATAGAATTCATATTATTCATATAAAATTTTAATTGGGAGATAATTAATGAGTCAAGTGAGTGAATATAATATAAAAAATGTGATGAAATTTTACTAAAAAATTATTCTTGTAATTTAAGCTAAAGTGCTTTTCTCTTAATTAATTTTATAAGTCTTCACTAAAGTGTTTGAAAGGCTGCATTTTTTTTATATAATGGTATTTTCAGAGATTTTGGAAAAGTTTTAAACATTCAAACAAAATCGTTGTCGCTCTAATAAGAGGCATTTTAACCTTAATTTTAGTCTTGAGAAAGACACGAACACTGAGAGAGTCTAGCTTGCATTATTTATGCACGGGTTTCTGCTATGATAAATCTAGTTTTAGCAGTATAGAAGTTTGCAGCTGTTTAGTTTTTGTTGGCTTCCTCTTAAATCTCTGTACCTCTTTCTATCCTGTTCAATTATTCATCCATGTCGTTTAAAACTGCAAATAAGAATAAAACTATAATTTATAAGCATCCTAAATATTCAAAGAACTAAAGAAAAATGTTATTATATTTTGTACACAAAAAGAATATAATTATAATAAAATAAAGGTTTTAATTGAGATTGTCTAAACTTAATTCCCTTCTCATTTTCATTTTGCTCAGTGTTTCACTTTGATCTCCTTCAATCAAACTTTGCTACAATTTATCCAGAGGACCCTGACATCTTTTTGACATAACTTTTTGATTCTAAGCTATAAAGTCTACATTTTACTAACTAATGACTTTAAGGGTGTTCTGCTAGTTCATATTTTTTGGCATGTTTTCATTACCTTCGAGGAGGTTCTCCAATATACTCTGTGTGTTTTTTACTTTATGTTATTATTGATCTTCTTCAACCTATTCGAAAAGTGACATCTAGTTAATCGAAATTCTATTTTTTATGTGGGGTTATTGTAGTTGATTCAAAGACTATAAGAAGTTAGTTTTCTTGATTTTTGCTTGCTGGATTTGGTCTTGCTACATCATTTTATTTTGATGGTTGAATCTTTTCATATTGTCATATTCATTTTTGTGCATTTCTATAGAATTCATCTGTTCTTTTTCAAAATCATTGACACTTTAATAGAGTAAAAAAATCATAATTTTATAAATTTTAAGTTAATTTAAAATTGATTTTTTAAAAAAAATATCAGGTAAAATAAGAATCATATTAAATTAAATTAATTTGAAATAATACTAGTTAGAAATTTTTTAGAAATTTTTTATCCCACTACTTTTTTGATTTTGGCTTAGAATCATGCCCTGATTTCCATCTTAGTTTATAATCTATGTGTTTTGTTGAGAATGTTTGATGCTGTGAGGATTATTAATGTTACTGTTGAGCTCTTTCTTATTGAGAAATAAAGGATATCTGAATAAGAAATCAAGATTAAGCAAATCTTGGTCATCAACTTGATGTATATCACTCAATTGTAAACTCTTCTTAATTGAGTTCTTATAATTCTCAATATTTTGGGCGAATAATTAATACACTAATATATTTTATTTTCATTGAAATCTTTAAAATCTTTCCTATTTAACAAATATATCTTGAATGTTAATATGAAAAAAATTAAAATAAATATACATTGTTTATCTAATATAATCTTTATTTTTTTTTATATAAAAAATGAATGACTTATAAATTTTAAAAAGAAAACTTTATATGTTTTAAATGATTACTATATAATATTTTTTGTTTGACTCTTTCTTTCGTATTTTTATAAACAATAAAATATATAAATCTTCCTAGAAAGTTTATAGTAAAAATTTTGGTTTACAATTTTCTTATATCACCCATATTCTTATTGATGTTTGAATGTTGGCAAAATTTGTTTATAGTATGATTGACAATGCATTACAATTGATTTATGGTACTATAAAGAAATTTAGTATAAAAGAGAACTTACATCGATTCGCCATCACCCTCACACATGAATTCTAGAGCTGTTTCAATAAAACCCGATATTTACTTAAGCGCTTAATTGCCTTCTTTACAAATTCGGCTGTCATTAAAATTTTACTTTTCAAAAATTTGAATATTCTAATGTAGCTATATTTCAATATTTTATGGAAATTTTTCTATAGTAATAGTATTTTAGATACTAATTTTGTTTTAAATTTAATTAGAGTTAGGAAACCCATTATGAAGATCGAAATCCTGCTAGACATTACTTGCACTTAATTGAATGAAGCAAAGCAATTAGAGTAGGCACTCTAAAGATTACGATGTAACTTCACTCTTAATGGTACTTCTAAGGTCTTCTCCTAGTTAAATCTACTCTGATAATTTAGAAAGAAAATTCTTAAGACGCTGCCCCTATTTAGTTGAATTTTAAAGATTTTAGAAAATGATCATAATACTTTTACTGCATAAAAATGTAAGATATAAACATAATCATTATACAATCAAATATTTAAAAGGTATTAACTTACTAACTCGAGATAATCTTTTCAAATTATAATGAATATGTAAATTATGAATCAATTTTTTATAAGTTCCAGAATATATATTTTTATTTAATAAGTAATTATTTAATCCAAAATTTGATAAAAATTTACTAATTGAATATTCTTGCACATTATGTTTTGCTACTTCTATAATTTATCTTAACCTCTATTCATGTTTATCTACCCAAATTCAGCATCATGCATGTTGCCTTTGTTGCCAAACTCGTTAATCTCTTGCTAATTTGATTTCCTATTAAGAATCATAGATTACTGAGACTTCTAGAAATTTCTTTCTAGATCAGATTATCTCAAGGCTGACTGACTTTAGGACTGCCCTAACTTATCATTAGATTGTTGCGAAAAGAGATTTTAGTTGACCAGAGGTTTATTTTAATGATTGTTTGAAATAGCGCCCACTCTTTTTTTCTCAACAAGAGAAACCATGTTATTTAGTCAAAATATTTAACTTAAGTGAAATAATTTATTAAATTAAGTGATTGTTAATTATAAATCTATATTAAAGTTGTTTATCCATAACTTTTCGATATAAAATATGATAATAATTTAACTCAAATAAAGATTTAATTAATTTCCTCTATATAAAATTTGAAAAAGCTTAATTTATGAATCAAAATATAAATTTTAATAAAATAAACATTTATCATATCTGATTAATTATTTCTTTTACTTATTGTTCAATTTAAAACCAAATATTGATTGCTCGTCCAGTTAATTCGAAATTTTGTTCCCTTGAGATTATTTGAATTAGTTGTCCGAAATCCTTTGTGCATTGCTACTACTGGGATTTTAAAAATCCTGATGAAACTTTCTACCTCCGCTGAATACTTAGTCTTCATTCTACATGCTTTGATTTTATTTACCAGTGGCATTCAATATAAATAAATAATTAAATTATTGTGTTTTTATCATAATAAAACAAAAAAATGTTTATCCATAATCTACGACAAATATGTTTACTAAATGTATACTTTTTAATTAATAATTTCATCATTTAAATATTAAAAGTTATAATTATAAATGAACTCTAAAAATATTACAATTTTTAAAAATATATGGTTGAAAAAAGTTCCTAATTTGTTAATCATGTTATTTAACCTTCCAATGTAGATATCCTAAAATTTCAATAAACAGTAATTTATTCTCTAACTCAATTGTGATAATTTTAATTTTTACAAATTATAGACAGCAAATTAAAATTATTCAATAAACAAACTATTATTATTATATTTTTCTTTTAAGAATTTTATTTTAAAATTATATTTAGAGTTCATAATGTATTGTGTTTCTTTTTATCAATATAATAGCTATTATAAAATGGCACTAATTAATTTTAATACTATTTTAATATATAATTTATAGCATTAAATTTCTCTTTTATAATAAAAAATCCATAAATTTAATACTTTATTTAATTTATATTTTAGATTTACTAAGGCGTTAGATTGTATCACATCCTCATCATCCTAATCAAGCCTTTTAGAAATTGAATCATCACCATCATCATCTTCCTCTTCTAAACTGTCGAATTCTACAGAGTCTTACTTTTTATTTGCAAAGATTGGTTATAAGCAGAGACGCTTAGGTTGATGATAATTACTGAAATGCTCTTTCTTGAGAGACTTTTGTCTAGGAAATAGAAGACTATGTTCTGAAGAATAAATATCCTCAACTTCTTCATGCTCTTAAACTTTGTCCACTGCATCTTAAGGTAAGATTTCCTCAACTGAACTATCATATTCGAACTCAGCATCCAACTGAGATTACTGCTAGTTTAGGTTAGCTCTTGTTATCCTTCCCCTAGAACCTCTCTTCCTAGAAGCATTTGCTTGATCTTAAGGCTGCTTCTATTTCCGAATACCTTTACTTTTTAAAGATGCCTACTTTTAATCACCTTCTTAAATCTATTCAATGTTTGTTTTCTTTTTTCTTCCCATAATTAGTTAAGTTAATTTATAATAATTGACCAATTATTGTACAAAAATAATAATTTTATTATAACTTTTAATTAAAAATTATAAATATAATAAAATTTTAAGAATACAAGAAATATATTTCTTTGATAATATATATTTTATTTTTATAATTTGAAACATTAATATTTTTTTACTAATTATCTTTAAAATTTAAATCACTTATTTTAGTATTAACTTCATGATGTTCTTAAATATTCAAATAACCTCATAGAAAAAACATATTTTAATAATAGAGAAAGCTTTTGTATTAATAGACTCAATATTATGTAATATTATTCAATTTCATTTTAATGGGTGTATTTATAAGCAAATATTTATAAAAATCAAGAAGTAATAAAAAATTGATAAAACTTAGAATTCTAAGTAGTTAATAAAAAAATATCTAAATGCATTATTTATTTTTTTAAAAAATTATTTACTAACTAGTCTCTATAAAAATAATAATGCCAGTTTCATGATTGATAGAAAATGCAATAATATATTATATTTGGAAATGTAACAATATTAAAAATAATTATGTTTTTGAAGTGAAAAAAGTCAAAGAGTCTTTGTGAATGCACATTTGGTTTTACAAACCTTGAAGTAGCTGCAAAATTTTCTCAATTTAATCATGATCACTCATAAATATCCTCTGAACTAAACTATTTAGCATAAATATTATAAAATATGCCTTATTTGATAAATTTACCTGACTGACATATTCCAAATCTCTGCACAAACTTCTACTATTGTGACTGGCGATAACTTTCTCAATCCTGAACTGGAACTCTTGATGCTTCTGTTTAAAGTAGGCAGAACTCATGTTGTGTTCATTTGTAAGCAAGAGTTGGTCATGCTTCAAAAAGGATAAATGAACTTGGTCAGGGAACTTCAAGAAATTAGTATTAAGTGTGGTGTCTATGATCATGTTCGAATGGTTGACATTTTCTTGCTCAAAGGAGTCACAGCATGCCTTCTGATTGATCTACTTAGAGTTACTTGCATTTGAAACCATAGAGCGAAATTGACCCCATACACGCAACAGATTTGGCTAATGAGGAACACCACAGGAAGTATCGCAAAGGTATCCTTCCAAGATTTCTGAGGAGTCAGGGTTGAATTTATCAATGACTTGAGAGTTCTAGTTTGAAACACTCTCATCCAGCTTCATTCTCTTTTGAGTCATGCTCACGATGCTAAGATACTCAATGAAAAAAAATTATGATATTTCTATGACAAGTAAATGAGAAAGATATAATAATAATAATAAATTAAGTTTTTGATTGTAGTGTTTTACTGATGAGTGATCTCAACTCGAAAGAAGAGTTTCTGGCTCAAAATATATAGTCTTTCCTACAAGATATCCAAGACTAGGAGTTTCTTAGTGTAATCTCTTGTTTTTATATTCTTCATAAAAATAAATATTTAAATTGAAATATTAAATATGTGATTCTAAAAGAAAGTATTAAATGTCATTATTTTGTTCAAAATTTTAATAAACATTGGAAATAAATATTAAATGAAAATCATATTAAATACTAGGTAAATTATGAATTTTAATGAAATTGCAGTTTTTAAAGGAAGATAATGTAAAGAAATTAATGAAAAAAAATATTAAAAAATATCAGTTATATAAAATTACTTAAACCATAAATCGATTCACTATATAATTTATCTCTCAATAATCTCCTTAATGTTCAGGTAAATTACAATCTCCGCTAATTTATGAGTTTTAGCACAAATATGAAATTTTCTCCTTAGATATCTCATTTATATAATATTTCGGTGCTATTTAAATTGTTTCGAATCTAATTATTTAAAGCCCAAGATTACTCTCTAAATTTTAATTCGTTTTTTCTCGACAAAAATCATTTAGATTATTAATACTTGAACAGATACTATCGATTTAAGCTATTTCTTGATTATCTTTTTGTTCGATCCTTATATAATTTGAGTTTATAGTGTGATATTGGCAATTAAAATCAAGATTTTCAATGTATATCTCTTGCTTTAATTTTAATTCATATTGCTAAGTTAGGTTGTTAAATCTGAAATAAATCAGTTCTTTATTTGATTTATCAGATAGCTCCATAAAAGATAATATATTTTATAAAGTAATTTTTATTTATAAAGAAATATTTTTCATAAGATATAGAGTGTGTCATAAAATCATAAACTTTATCACCTGCTCTAATCACCATAGGACTAGAATATTAATCTTTGATTTTCTATTAATATCTAAGAGATTTTATATCTTGAATGCTAAACTTTCCAAATGAAAACTATAAGTGAATGTATATTAGTAATCAAAAATGCATTAATGCTTTTAGTGAAAATTTTTTTTAAAATTAATTTATCATAAAATTATAATGTGCTTGTCCTCTTTAACTCCATCAGGCAGTCCTTTATCATCATTATAATTATTATTCCTTCCAATCCCAAACATAATTTCCCCTTCTTAATGTGAAGCAATTCCAGTTGGCCTTTCACCAGTAAAAAATGATAGCAAACTTTAAGAATTATTATAAACTAAAGAGGAGATTTGAACACTGGGGAAAAATTAAGAGCCTAAGTCTCTGGGCGATAGAAGTCTCTTAGTTAATTCTGATTTTTAATGATAAAGACTGTTAGAGCGGAAGAGCTCTGTATTGGTTAAGTTCGTTTTAATTTTCATGAAGATGTCATCGTTCTCTATAATAAAATAACATATAAGAGTAATTTAACTAAAGTGAAGGATTTGAACTTAACCTAAGGATTGTCCTAATTATCTCCTACTTAATCTAGATTAATTGTTTGAACTGCAAAACATTGGGGTTTATATGCTGTCTTATAAAAAGTTATGAGAGATTGCTAGATAGAGCCAACAACTTTAAATGTATCGAGTGGGCTCAATTTTAGTTTAACGTAATCTTAAGCGGGTGCAAAAATATAAGCTCCAGATTCACTCTCTACACCTGAATATCTAACAATTTCCTGATCAACTAATATGCTTAAGTTTTCTGAAAATAGTTTCATACTCTCAAGCATTCGATTTTTGATATTGAACTTCAAATCTACTTTATCATTCCTTAAGAAAGCTTATTAATCTTTTTTTACAGGTGTTGGACTTATATAAGTTGAGCAATATTGCTTGGACTCCTAAAGACATAATTCATGATTATTAAATTCTAAAATTTCTACAATATTCGCACTTAAAGATGGTACTTCTATGATAAAATGAGCTGCAAATGAGTTTTCTTCAATTTAACCGATTTGATCAGAGCAAATAAATGTGTTTGTCGTTTCGGATTTCAATAATTAATTACCATACTTGACAATTACATATTTACTTGATACTGTATATTTTGCAACTTTGATTCTTTTAAAAGGCTCATTATTGAACTCTATGTACTATTTAATAGTTTTTAATGGTTTAAAGGTCTTAGGATCTATATGTTGTAAACTTTCATCTTCAAGTCTTTCTTCTGCACCCATTAAGTACAAGAACTGTTTCTGTAACAAAACCCCTGAACCCTCTATAACTTAATTAAATTTGGTAAGTTCACTAGCATGCACGAAATCTTTTGAAGTCGATGGGATAGTGTCATGATGAGTTCCAATCGCTATTACCTACTATAAATCAGCTAGATATCTAGACAGTTGCTTCCTAGAGAAGGGTTAAGCTGTGGACTAAGAAAAAGTAAAGTTTCCTTAAGTTATAGAATTATTTGAAAGTTCATTAAAAATCTGCTACTCTTAGGTTAAAGTTGAATGAGATTTTTATGTCTGGGAATCAATTATAAGCTAACCTAAATTCATGAAATTTTGAGCATGAAAGAATGAATTGAAGGCTTAATAAATGGTTTGCTTCAAAACAGGACGATTAGAATAGTACCCAGTCCAGTAGTCTATTCTTTATCTTCCATTAAATTCTGGATGCAATATATGAAATTATTCATCATAGTGTGAAAAATCTTGCTATATATAGGGGAGCTCTAACTCTCCATTAAAAATTCTAAAATTTTAATTTTTTAGTTTTATATATTTTTATAAATGTTTGTTTTAAATAACTTCATCTTATAAATAAATTATTAAATTTTCTATATACCACTGAAATACATTTATAATTTTTGCAAATCATACAAAATTATACTTATTATTTTTTTTATTTTATGTTAATAATCTATTAAAAAATGTAAGTTAGTATTAACTTTTTATAAAACTCATTAACTTTCACTATTTATGGGGTTTTAATTCTTCATATATTTACTTAGACTTTCAATTTAAAATTTATTTAATATTTAAATGAATTATTAAATAAGATTAATACAAGAATGATCAAATAATAATAATAATAACTTGAAACTTTAGAAGTACAATTAAGAATGAATTGTGATAGAAATCCAAATTAAAATAAATAACTATACATTAACAACTTATTTTTTAGGAGTTCATAATATCTATTAAAAAATATTAAATTTTATAAAGTAAATGAGATATTTAATTTTAAATGACTTTATTTATAAGATTCTTCACTTAAAACAAAATAGAAAAAAATCTTGTTTAAAATAAAGTAAATTTGTTGGTAGAACTCGCTTTGAAATTTAATTAAAACAAAAAATTATTTTGAAAAAAATATCAATTACTGATTACAAGAGTTTACTTTATATCATATTAATTTATTTCTTAAACTATTATCCCATAAACTCATATCCATTTTGAATAAAATCTTCATTTGCATTTATTTTGGCTTCTTCATATGACAATATATTTTAAAGTAACTTTATTGAGCGATTAAGATCTCACTTGAATTCATTTATTCTACTTCTTTTTGTTCAAATTTTTCGTGTTTTCTTTGTATTTTGCTTGAATTTTGCCTTTGTTTTAATCTAGTTCATCAACTTTGTAACATTTTTGTCTATTTTTTCTAAAATTGACCTATTTTCTTATAATTTATTTAGAATTTCTCCTATTTGTTCATTTTGCTTATTTAAAGTTATGGCGAGATCATTCGTAATATTAGTTAACCTCTCTAATTTTTACTAATTTCTTAAATCAACTGGCACATTCATTAATTAAGAGTATGCATTATACTTATTTGGTTCCAATTTTGTGAAAGAATACTGATTTATAACTCTTATTTTATTTTAGATTTATTTAATTTTGAAAATTACACTTTCAATGATTCAAAATATAAATTATTATTTTTATTTTATTATTTAGACAATTTTCTGATATTTTTTTCAAACACATTTTATAAAATCATAGTAAAATTTACATATAAGCTAAAAATATATTTAATTCGAATTTATAAATTTCATTTAATAATAAAACACTTCTATTTAGTGGTTTTATTAATTCATAGGTTGTAAATATCCGGGTTGTTAATATTCAGGAATCCGATGCATATTCATGATTTAAGGAAATTAATTTCTATTAAATTAATTTTAGATTTATACTCCAAATGGATTGTATAAGTTTTGTTTTGTTTACTAAAAGACATTTGTAACGTTTCTATGTCGCAGTTAATTAATAGGTTATCTTTAATTTTGAAGTTTAAAATCATTGTCAACATCGATTACATCGTTCATAGATGGAACAATTTCATCGAGATTCTTAATTTTAATTAGATTCTATTGTGGATTATTTTATGGCTAAGAATTTATAAAAACTTTTTCGTTCTCATCTAAATAATCTTCATTATCTGTAATCTTTTATTATTTCTTTACGTTTAATGATTTTTCAGTCATTTTGGCCACATTAGTTTTTGGTTTTTTTATTCCATATGTTTTTCTATTTCTCATTAGATTGTAAGTTCAAATAAATTAAGTGTTGATAGATTTGACCAATTTAAAAATTAAAAATAATATTATTATTATAACTTGTACAATTTGTCTGGGCTTTTATACTAAACATTATTTATTAATTTTCGTAAACATAAATATTAGTCATATTTCATTATTTTTTAGTAGAATATCTTCATAATAAGTGATTTTATCCCTTAATAAAAATATCCATTCAGAGTAAAAACGATTCCAAAATATTTATCAGCATTAAAAATTAGGTATATCTACTTAAATAAAGTATAAAAATTTATATCTATTTCTTATTTTAAATTTACTGATAAATAATTAAAGTGGAATTCAAGCAAGATTTTTTTTTCTTCAATTTAAATTTCAAGAAAACTCTTATAGTTATTTTCTATAATTTATTAAATGAGGGAGTTGGAGATAAAATAAATTCAATAAGTTTATACTGATATTATTTTACAAATTAAAAAGTAGTCTTATTTTAAGGGGATATTATAAAAACTGTCTCTGATTATTATTAGCTTTTATTTTTTTCTTAAAATATAAAATTCTTATTTTTTTGAAACTTCTTATTACAATTCTATTATACATATTTTTCCCCCAAAAAATATTTGTTTCATATTTCAATAAAACACTTAATCACTTATAACTGCATTCTAAAAGTATACTTGTTATTATCATTATAATCATTTTTTATTTCTTCTCTTTGATGATGAATCGCTGTGACTATTTCTTTTGGCTTATGTCTGAGATGTTCTCTTTATCTCCTTAAGAACTTCGGCTGCTAACTTGTTAGTGTCCTAGTTGGCTTACGCTTAAATAACGTTTGCCTATGATTGAAGTTCATTAGCTTTCCCTTGATGTTCATTAGCTCTCCCTTGAATTTCATTAGCACTTGTTTGATTTTAGTTTGCTATTCTCTGCCCTTCTAAGACTTAATTGATCTAACTAAGTGCATCGAATTGTAAAGGATCGCTCTGATTCAAAATAATATAATTAAGTAATATTTATAGAAATTACTTATTTAAAAAGTAGTCAATATAATTGGTTATTTTACTTTTTACAATATACTAAACAAAACCAAAAAAAACTATAAAATAAGTTTAATTAATAATGAATTATAATTATGAAAAAAAGAGGGAAGCTTAAAATCAAAGTTTATTAGAATAAATATTTTTGGGAAATTTTCTTTTAAAAAAAAATAAAATGGTAATTTTTATTCTTTCTATTTTTGACAAATATAAAGCACCTTTACAAACTAGTTCTTTAATGAATCTAACATACCTATCATTAAGTTTTATAAGATTTAATTAATATCATTTTAATAATTTCATTAACTAAAATCATGCTATTTGCATTAATCATTTTAATTGTTAATAATAATTAAATTAAAAAAATCTTTAGATATCTTAAGTCATGAAATAGCTATCAAAAAATGTATTATATATCCTTTATCAAATTTATAATTTAATAAATGTAAATAAAAATATTTTAGATATAATTAATCAAAATTTTGTAAAAAAAATTAGTTGATAGGAAACTCCCTCTCCGAAAATAAGATATAATTTAATATCATAATTAATGATTGTTGCCCAGCCTTTGAGGTAATGGTTACTGTACATTTGATTTTTTCTAGTTTATTACACTGGTAGACTTAATGCTTGAAATTATTTAGCCTTGTCCTTGTGATGACATAAATTTAGTTTGAAATGTATCAATAGGTTTTGTTGACTTTTAAGATTTCTACTTATATTTCTGTTGCTAAGTGGTGTGCTAGGTCTTCGAAGTCAATTATAGTTAAGGATTAACATGCTAGAGTTTCTGCTACTAGATCATTGCTTGAGCAGTAACTTTTGAGGTATTTGACTTGCTTTTAGGGTTTAAAATTATTTTATAATTAAGAATATCATTCATTGGAAATTACTTCTCTGTAATGGAATTCAAATAATTAATTCTATATTAAATAAAGACACCCTTTCTTGCTTGGCCTTCCTTAGCTCATCCCTTGAAATCCTTACTTTATTTTTCTATGTTGACTTATCAAGTTGCTTTGGTTCATCCTTTCATTAAATAGTATAATACTTGTGACTTGTTTATTTTTAAATAAGGCTTGTATTGCTTCGTTCTCTCCAGTAAGATATGACATGCCACCACATTTTATTTACTCTCTAGTATATTTTATTATTTCACGAAAATCATTGGTAGAGTATATATTTAATTCATAAATTTTTCATCAATTTTTTAGATAAATGTTGTCAGATTTTTTTTAAGTTTTAGCTAAATATTTATCTTAATACTAATACAAATTATTAAATTAACTTATTTATAAGAATATAATTTGCTTTAAAAACTTTAATTTAAAGTTGTAATTTTAAATAAAAATTGTTTTACATTGATTATATAATAGAAACAGTAAAAAGAGTCTTATGTTTTTATTGATTGTTTTGTTGTTGAATTTAATAAACAATAATTTTTTAATATTCCATAATTAAAAATATCCAGGGGAATCAGATCAGCTTATATCATCATGAAAAGAGCGATCAATACTTTTAGTTAACTCGTTTACCAATTCATCAATGACAGATTTTATTACTCTCAAATACCTAAACATAAAGTTAAACAGGGAAAAATTTTACATTTTCTCATCTTGTTTGTTTTCTTTTTCAATATAGTTTTTCAAATTTTACATGCTTCGCTCAACTTCTTAATGATTAAATTCATTTAAAAATAAGTTTTTACTAAAAAGTATTTTTTATTCGATTTTTATTTAAAATTATTTTGGTTTTTTTTTTTTAGAAAGGGAATTACTTTCTATAGTAAAAGTATTTTTTATTTAAAACTGTTTTTAATTTTAATCACCTGGTGCATAATATTCAAATCCAAAAAACTAATCTGTTGACAGTAGTTGAATAAACTTTAAGATGGTCATAAAACACTTCAACGCCTATTCACAGCTTACATCAACTATCTAAAGCACTTCTTCTCCTTTTGCAATAACATCATAGATTGCTTCAGATAATTACTATATGGTATCACACGATTTAGAATAAATAAAATGAAAATCATCAAACTTTTATTGATTTTTTAATATAAATTAAGATATTCTATTTTTCAACAAATAATTAATGTAAGCATTTATTATACTATATTTTAAAGATTAAGAGTAAGCATAAAATATAATATTGAATTTTTTTCCAAAAAAATGACAAAATAATCGATTAAAAATTGATTTAACAATCGAATTAAAATCAAAATAAGGCTTTAAAGTATTAAATTTTTCATTGAATTTTCTAGTTATGATGATTAAATTCATCAAGATAATTTATATATTTTTAAATCAAAATAGCTACATTCGAAAATATAAATATTGATTAGTTACTTAAATCATAAAAAATGAAATGATTAAATTTACAACAATTTTTAATAAATTTTTCTAATTTCTTCTCGACTTAGAAGGTACTATCATCATTCATAGAATTAGGCTAGATTTTCCTAGACGAATCTTATTAAAAACTAATTGCCTAAAGCTTGTTAGCATTTCCTTGCAAAGTTTATTTCTGTATCGAGTGAACATCTTGTCCGAAAGAAGGGGTCTCTTTTCCAAAAGAGGGTGGGTCTTGTGAAATGTCATCTTAGTGCTCCTCTGCACTGCTTTATGAAACAGACTCTATCTAATCTGCTTTTAAAAAAGGCAATTATTGTTTATTTTGCTTGTAATATGGATCTAAGTTAAAGACAGCGTCATTTAAAAAAATATATATATGATTACCATTTTTTATTATCAACATAATGAAATAAGCAACTTCTAAGTATTTTTATAACAGAAAATAAATATTATTTTGCTTTGAATGAATGAATATTTTTTAATTTATTTTTATTTAGTAATTCTTAGCGCCAAGTTTCTTTGAGTTTACTGTTTGCATATTTGGTATATCTGGTGTAGAAAAGGCATTTCCATAATCATCCAAGTTAGAACTTTTATGTTGGGCTCCTCCATCTCCTAATTTACTGCTGTAATTGAGTTCATCTCCACTTTTTCCTCTATCCGCAGTAGGAGGAAATCTTAAACGAACAGAATTTAAACCTATTATATGCATAAAGGACTGTAAAAGTCTTCATTATATTTATATAAATTTATTATAGGATTATTAAAACTTATTAAATAATAGTAAAACTGAAAATTAAATATAGAAATCTAAATTTATAATCATTTAAAAATATAGCAAAAAAGAACTTATTTTTTACTTAAATTTTTTTGATCATAATTTTATTTAAAGAATTAAAGAAGTAAATTGCTCTTAGAAATTTGACTAATGCATTATATTAGGTTCAACCTAAATAACATTTAAAGTTTATAATAAAAAAATATGATCATTAATATTATTCTGGGATTTGTAATTACTCTATTAAATAAGCTTCGTTTAGTCAAGCTCCTAAGCTTAGTCAGCTCTCTCTATACCATGAAAAACATCTTCTGAAGATTAAATTTAAGAGTCATTATACTATTGTTCATCATTACTGTCCACATCTTGATGATAACTTGAAGCTTCTTGATCATAGATAGAGTGATCTTTATCTTAGAATTGGTCAGGTATTTTTTGCTCTTCTGACTTCACTTAATCAGTTTTCTTGCTTTTTAAAGTATTGACTATCATTAAATCATTTCTTCTACTACTGGCACCTTTCTTTCCCACTGTTTTGAGCTTTTTAGACTAAGTCTTTTATGGAGCAGTCTTTCTTTAAGATGTTTTCTTCATTTTGGATGTTTGTACACCATCAGACTTATTGATTTCAGTTTGTTTCTAGCCTTTAACCATTGATAAATTGTAAATTAGAATTATATAATTAGACAAATTATTGTTTGAGAGTAAAAATCTTTATAAAAAGCATACAAAATATATTTTTAATTAGCAAATTGATTTTATAATATTGAAAATTTGATTATTTAAACTTTTACTTTCGCTTTGCTTCCTTAATTAATTGCCTTAAAAAATTTAATTTTTTTTCTTAGACTTTCAAAGTAATCTGATGTTGATGCATACTTTGCATTTATTTAATAATTTAGTTATGACTTCGAATGTGCATTTAGAATTCTAATCATATTGTCAATTATTTTGAAATTTGAAGTATCTTGCTGATTAGGTCTATGGGGTTTAGAAACAAATGAAAAGTCATTGCCAACTAGGAAAAAGATATTGTTGTGATTTTAGTTTTTTAAGTATTTCCTCACAATTTTATTATGAAAACCTTTAAAGAATGGCTGTAAATCTTTTTGTAGTAAAGGTTCAAAAAGGTATTTTTTCAAGAAATCATTTTCCAAAGTATCATAGTGTCTATGTAAAACATGTGTAAGTAAACCATCGTTTTCTTAAGAAAATTAATTTTACCAAATAAAATCCATTGAATGTTCCTATTTAAGTTAGTTTTTCAAAGTATCTCCTATTCTGTTGAGGACTATATTTTCAAATTAAATATCAGTTGATTGCTATGAACTGCTAAATAATAAAGGAGTTATTTCTGAGCTTCCAAAGGGGTCAATTTGCCATAAAGTTTTAAGACGGCTTTCTATTCCTGGAAAAGTATTTCTAAGCCAATCAATGCCAGCATCCATCTAAGCAATTTACTATTAATAAGTTGTTAATGTTTCGTCGTGCTAAACCCAGCCACCCCCAACAATTTCTAATTGTCCATTTTCAATTAAAATTTTCAAATTTTCTCTATCTATAGGTTTTATCTCATCATAGAACATTTTAAGGTAGCATACTTCAGCCCAGGTGAATTTCTTTTTTGGGTCACTTTTCAATTCAACTAGCACGTTATATAAAATGTCTCTAACCTGTGTATTGTAGTACTGTTCCATAGTTTCTAGCCAACCAGGATCGGTATGTGAATGAGGTACGATGAAAATGTTAATCTCGCTGAAAGCAGGCATAGCATTAATTTCTTCGTCAAATTAATGTGCTTCTTGATAAGGGTAAGATAAGGCATCCATTGATTGAAAAATTGCCAGAGTAAATTTATGCGCATTAAAGACAAAAAGTCCAAAAATCAAATACAGAAATGATACCATTAAAAATGTCTTATGTTATATTTACTCTTAATTGTTAATCATAATATATTATTATGCTAATTATCTTACTGTATAATTCTTTACTTGGCAGTTTAAAACTATTTTGTGCTTGTAACTTGATTAATGAATTTGAAATAAATTATGAACGATTGAAACTGTGAAAAATAAGCTTCCTTTTATACAAAATTAGCAATTAGTAATATTCCATAGTACTTTATGTATGTCCATTTAATAAATGAATGTGTATTGTCTTAAATCATTTTGATTTCTTCTCAAATTGTTTTACTTCAGGAGGGACATCTTCCCCATATAAGTCTGGTAATCTTCTCCAGTCTTTCGTAATTCTATCCTACTCAAAGTAAGTTCCGTTATATCTGAAGTACATCATATCGTCTTCTGTATTCTTCCATTCTTCGAAATAAACTGGCTTGTGCTCTATGTTGAATTTTTCACGGTATCGACGAACAACTCTTTATTTCTCTTCTAATCTGTTTTTCTCATATGCTGCTGTTTTCATGTCTCCGTTTTCAAGAGCTCTTTGATCGGGACGCCATCTTGTGTCAGTAGGGGGTAATTAGTTAAATTGGTTTATTGAATTAATGTGTTTGAATTTTATTTTTAAAAGTTTCTCAAGAAGTTTGGTAGATAGTTAACTTAAAGCATAAAATGAGAAAATCCGTACATAAACGCTTCTTTCTCGGGATATGGGTTCTTTATAAATACAGCCTCTTTGACTCCATTCTTTGCATTTATAATCCCTACAGTTTAATTCCACTTGCCCTCTACTTTATAGAGTAACTCTTTCTTTTTGCTGTAGACTTCTCCATCGACTTTGAAAGAATTTGATGAACTCCAGCCTCTTTTGTGATATTCTAATTAACAGTAATCTCCATTTGAGCAATTTCTGATTACAGATTTACCACCAAGATCAAGATAAAGGTTTCCTATAATCAGATTGTGTGCACTAACTGTTGGCTGTTGAATCTCATACTTTTCATTGTATTGAGGTAAAAATTATGGCAAATGAATTTAAATTTTAAGTAACTCAACATAGATTTTGTAGTATGGGATGAGATTGAGAGACTTTCCGTTAAATTTTGTCTTTGCACGGTTATTACCAAATAGCTTGTAACCTTTGTTTCCTTAGCATTCGAAAGCTGTAATGGGTGGATGATGTGAGACCTACTCAGCGATAAATTTGAAATTGTGAGTAACTAATTCATAAGTCTCTCCAAGCATAGGATTGAATGGCTTAGTTGTATTCTTTTCTAAACATGTTAGAAGTGTTGTAGAGTAGACAGCAATAAATTTAGTAATTTAGTGAGATAAAAATGGAAATTATTCATTTTGAACATATAAATGCGAGTCTTCTTATTGGATCTTGTTGATCAATTGCCATATCCAGTATATGATTATATTCCATGGATGCAGCACATTTTTGTAAGATATTGGTGGGATCGTTGAAATATACTGGAACAGACATCTTTGTAACATCTTTCCCGATAGAGTCCTTGATAATAGTCCAAATGCTTATCTTTAGCTTTTTAATTATATTAAGAAATATGAAGCTTTGGATCCTTAAAATAAGGAAGTAAATCTCTTTCTTCGGGATCAGGGATTTCTCCGGGTTAAAGTCCATATTTACTCTCTTCCTGATTCGAATTATATTGACCGTTAATTAGTAATAATGAGTTATCCTAGCTGTTTCCAAATTTCATGGCTGATTACCTAGTATTTATTCTCAATGCTGAATCGGTAATGTAATCCTTAGCATCATGAAATACATCTTCCAACTCTTATACGAGTTGGTTGTCTTGCTCCAAAATTTAAGCGGTGGAATTTTTCTTGTTTTCTTCATAAACTCTCGGTTACTATTATTGTTGGCCATTGTCAATACTTTCTTGTTCCTACAATCCAAAGGCAGCTTTATTGAGGTACTAAGTGTATCTTGCGCCTACAGCGTTTTCTTCTTCGTGATACTCGTTATCACCATCGTCATCTACCTCGTAGACAATTTATATATATTTGTAGCATTTCTTATAAAATTAACAAAGTAGATATCGTCAATAATAAGATTATCATCATCAAAAGAGAAAAACTCCTCATTTCCTCTATGTAGAAAAGCTTCCTTCTTGATAAACTCAATGGGATTTCTCTCTAAACTATTAAAATTAATTAGTTTATAACTAAATCGTTATAGACTCAGGTTTATTTCCTTTTCAGCTATCTCCTCTAAAATTCTGTGTAAGTTTTTATTGGTGGAATTCATAAACTCAAAGGCTTTGTGGTATTGATCTTGATATGCTTTAGCTGCATCAAGAATTCTTTGCATTTAGCATATATAATTTAATTTTCAAGTTTATTTCTTGAAATAAAAATTTCTTATAGGATTTGAAATTTATGAAAATCAAATTGCAAAATGAAATCATTTATAAGAAGATTCTTATCTCAAAAGGATTGCAGTTTATATAAATGTCTAATAATTGTTTTTTATAAATCTATACCTTTAAAAATGGATTTTTTACTAATTCTGTCTTTGTGATTTTTATTGGTTAATTCTTATTCCAGTTATTTTAGATCCCTAACAAATGTCAAATATGTTCTACTTGATTCCCCTAAAGTCTTAAAAATATACCTTCAGATTTATTAAATTAAACAGACCATTCCAAAAGTTTCACTATTTTATATATAAATAAATTTCGAAATGAAGATTATAAGTTGATTGGAGTTTGGTATCTTATTTTTGGAGTATATCTGAGATCTGATTGAGTGTCACTGTTTTTACAGTTTTCACGTTTTTCACTATTTTCTTAATACTTGTCTCATCGAAACCCTCTGCTAAACGTTTCGAGACGTCCTCGCCATCGTATGTTTTAGTACATATTTTGTAATTATTTATATAAATGTAATCTCTAAAAGGAAATTCATTTAATATTTATGACCCCACCATATAAATAATATTATCAAAGAATAAAACGAGGTTTTAGCTATCCTGGTAAGATTTTAGAACCATAATTCTCTCTCCATTTCATCTGCAGCTTTTAGAGTAAGTTTAGTTTATGCACATTTTATCTTAAAAACTCTCTTGCTTTTCTTGTCTCTAGTCACAACGCTATCTCTCACATCAATCTCATTTAAGTTTTAATAAATTGTATGCTATAATCGATTTTAATATAATCTCTTAAATTATTTCATTTATAAATATCATAATTTAAATAAAGAATATTTCATAGGTGTGGTCTTTGCCAACTTTTTCAACTCTTAGCTTGTTATCCTGGAATGTGAATATATACTTCTTTTGGTATCGTTTGAAGATGTTACCGCGTTTCAACAATTGCCCTGTTAAGACTGGGTGTTTACCGCCTGGTTGCGGAAATATCTTAGTTGTAGATTTTTATCTAATTATCAAATACATTATTAAATTAGTAAAAGAAAAAGCTTAATGTTTATTGAAATGGAATTTCAATAAATATTTAATAAATTTAAATTAAAATAATGTTATTTTTGAGGGGATGAGAGGGAATCTGACCTGTTATTTTGACTTATCTATGAACTAGAGTGATTAATAATATATATTATTAAATAATAAATATGAAATAAATTAATTATTTGAAGATTAATTTGAAGATGGTTTGATCCTTGATTGTTACTTATAAATTATAAAATAAAATTGTTTTTTATTTATTTTAATATTATGGTTCTTAATAGTTAATTTAAATAATTAGTTACTCGCTTGATTGTTATAAGCACCCTAATAAGACTACATCTTATATCGAAACTAAAAAAATTAAAATTATTAAATAGTTTTCTTATTAATGGAAGTGTATTTAATTACTGGAATTTATTTGGTAAGATTATCTTATCATCTTTATTCTTATCTAATCCTATCAATTAAAAAATTCAAAATTTATCTGACTAAAAATCTATTCAATTAAATTAGTTTTATAAAATAATAAGTTAAGTGAGATAAAATTAATGGAATTCTCACATAGAAAGAATAAGAGTGATTTATTTTCAATTAAATTTTTATTAATTTATTAAAGAGTTCATTAATTAAAAGAATTTTACATATTTTTATTGATATTATTTTTAAACCCATAAAGAACTATTATGTGTCGGGTATAATAATTTAATAAATAATAAATAATTTCTTAGTTATATTTTTAAATTAATAACATTAAATTATATGGAGACATTATTTGGAGAGTAGGCTTTAAGAATAAATGCAACGATTGAAAGAGAATAAATAGCAACTACTCAAAAATATATGAAAATGGTTGTAGTTGTTCCTCGTAAGTACTTCTTATTAAACGTATGGATGAATATACATCAATCATTCAAAATAATGTTTATCAAAATTGCGTAACTCAAGAATGACTCAATGAATTATAATTTTTGTCTTAAAAAAGATATATTAAACTTGTTTTTTATAGCGAACTTGAAAATAAGCTAGTTAAAGAGGAAGATTGAAAATGAATTTGAAGAACTGTACCCTAGAGAAAATCCACTTTTAATATAAACAATAGAGGACATTTCTGGGAGACCTCTGAGAGATACAGATTTAGTAGGAGATTTCTTAAAGCAAGACGATTCAAAGTATTAAAATTAATTTTTATTATAATGATTAGATAATATGAATTATTGAGTACATTAAATAAATATTTAATATTTTAAACGATAGAGTTTATGTTTACCCTAAGAGTTTGTAAGACAATGCAATTGAAAGATTGCCCTATGTAATTGATCCCAAAGATCTAATCACAACAATAAAACAAGCACATTATACTACAGTCGCCAAGTTGACTGAATCTCAACTTGAACAATACAAAAATAAAGTAGGGGCAGTAGAGGGATTAATTGGGCTGGGCTTCAATAATGATAAAGCAGTTATATAAAATTTGAGTATAGTGATGAACAAACTGATTGATGAAAGAAATGTGTTTTAGATTTATGATGAAGAGAGACATAGAAATATACTGGACATAACTGTGCTAGTTTTAGATAGTTGGATTCAAAAATACGCACAGCATGATAACTTAATATTGGCTAACATAATCAAGCTAATGGAAGTTCTTGTAAAGTCGAGATCATTTTATAACAAATTCAAAGATCGGCCATCTCTTGATATTTTGTAACAAATTGCCAGGGATGAAACTTAACCAGCTGCTACAAGAAGCGCTATTTTAAGAATAAATTCTGCACTAGCCCCTACTTTATCTTGGAATACTGCTAAATATTTCTAGACACCAAGTTATGTTAAAAACAAAGCCTATCTACTTTCAGCTTCAGAAACCAACCCCCAAAATGATCTCTTCTCTAAATCTATGAATCGTAACTCCTCAACAGGCTCTTTACTTTTTAGCACTCCAATGTATAAAAGAGCTTCTCCAACTTTTGTACCCTTAGAATAAGACCTGTATAAATCCTCTGGAGATCCATTCAATGGAACTTCACCATTTTTAAATGGCTCAAGAATCTTAACTCCTTCCCGATATGCTTAAGGAATTTTGGGTTAAAGTGTTGATTAAGCTATTTTTTCTCAAAATCTATCAAGTACAGGAAAAGAATTAGATCTATAAAGAAAATGGCTATATGATAGGCCTCATTATAAACTTAGTTTCAAAGATAAACTTCCTCCAGTAGATCATAGGTCCGGGGATATGTTGTAAGAATATTTGGAGCTTATACATATTGATACAACTCCTAAGGATTATGTAATGTATGCAATTCATAATATCGAGTTGATTAAAGACTTTGAATTAATTTTATTATATCTTAGGGCATGAAAATATTTATATTGATGCTAGACTATGCTATGGTCAAAGTTATGAATGACAGAACTAAATTTCTCTCGATAATCCAAATTTTTTAATATACAGACCTACCTTATATCGGTTAAGAAAGTTAACTAAAAATTATCGAAGCTATGACACTTGCAATGAATAGTAAGTTAATCTAATCCAAATTAAATGCAATGATTAATAGATGAAAGAGCCTATGATTTCTTAAAAGCAGATGGCATAGAAAGAATAATATTTGCTTACAAGCACTATCACCCAAAGTTTAGACCATATGTTATTAATTTCATGAATTCAGTCTTTACTCATGGCTAGAAATACCTGGAAATATAGAAACTTATTAATTATTCAATGTGCGAGCATGATTTAATTAAAGAATCATCTATGAAGGTAAATCATAGTTTCAGTTATATATTTGATTTACTTAAGAATTTCTTATAAGCTTTTGTTTAAATGATAATTCTTATAGGCTTTGTGCAACATTTCAGAGAGAAAAGAGATGTATGAGATCACAACTAAATTCTAAATGCATATCCCCTACTTAATTGAATGTGCTAATTCTACAAAAGATTCGATTGAGTTTGTCAATTATTCTTTACAAACTTTGGCTAATTTAGCAAGGAAAGAGTCGCTCAAACCTTTCATCCTATATAATGAAGGTCTTAATACATTCGTGCATAAACTTCGAGATTTATCTAATATGACAGGAAGGCGAATATTCTAAAGTAAATAGAAAAGTTAGTTTCTTAAATTTAATTTCTTTTTTTGTTTCAAATTGATAGAAGTTTATAAAATTGTTTCTTATAATTAAAATTATGACTTAAAATCTGCTTTAATCAATAATAAAAATTAATCTTATTTGTTTTAAAAAAGTTAAATTAATTATTTATGTATATAATAGCTGGCGAAGCCTTGCATAATGTGGCGAATTAGGACGAGTTTTTGCGTGCTCGTATTACTGAAGAGCTGAAATAAGAACTAAAGAGAAGTTGGAGAAATGAGGTAGATCCTGTCGTGAATTTATTCACAAAAGGCATTCTAAAAACGAGTGGAGATAAAGAAGCTTTTATTTATTCTTGAGTTAGTAGCGAAAATATATCTATAAAAGTTAATTTCAATAGTTATTTCAAGTCATTGAGTAAAATATTGTAATAGATTTTATTATTAAACCGTATTCTAATAAAACAAAAGATTAATTACTAAAATAGAATTGAATATGTGTTAATGTTGAGTATTTATAATTAATCGAGAAATAAATAAAACTTTCAAACTTATGTTTTAGGTAAGTAAATACCTAAAGTAAGGTTTGGTTGTTAGCAATTAAAATAAAGAGATTCGTAATTTAATGTTGCTATTAATAAGCCTCGTAATTTTAGTAAAAATCATTAACGACTTGATTTTAAGCATCGAATTATAAAGATTGAATTCCATATCCTTATAAATAAAACGATATATTATTTTATTGTATATTTATTAAAAAGGTAATGACCAGATCCTAATTGTAACACCTTTTTTACTTGATAATGATGCTACGAGGAAATATATGAAAATTTAGAATAATAAACTTTTGGCAAATCTGAGAGCTAACCATAACCCTTAAATCTTGGGAGGTCTTCAACTCTTGTCAAATCTTACTCTATTAAACTTTTATTATATAAAAATTTTAGCTAAAACTTCTTTATTATATTTTCCAAACTATTTAGTACTACTTATTAAATTATATTACTTTTAAACTTATCAAATACCCCCATTGAAGGAAGCGCTATAAATATTTTAACTTTGTTTATATTATTTAACCTATTTAATTCATTGTCAATTTAACATATTAAATGATCTATAGTGGTTGTATTCTGAGGGTTTAGATCTTGAATAATATTTTTACATGAAATAATAGTCATCCTGCTACCTTAGATTTTCCTGTCGCAGCCAATGCTAATATTCCTATTATTCCTATTTAAGCCCTACTCTGCTTGAAAGCCTAATACTTGCATAGTTTTGCTGAATTTAATCATTCCATATTAATATATTAATAGTTATACTAGTCTTAATACAAGCAATTTATGTATAATGATCTGAAGTAATTATTAAAAAAAACAATGAATTTTAATAATCATTCTAACCAAAATTAAATATTTGCTACACAGTCTAACCTGAAGATGGAGCTGATAGATCTTAATTGAAATTATTAAATTATGAAGATCCTTGCAATATGCTTTAAGCATGGGCGCTTAATAGTAATCTTCGGTTGTTATTGTAAAAAATAATATAATGTAATATATTTCTTTAATGTTATATTTGAAAATATTTTTAAGTTTTATAATATTACAATACTATTATGAAGTAAATTTTCTTGATTTATAAAATTAAGAATGTTAAATATAAATGTCGTCGTATATTTCAAATTAATAAATGAGGTAATTAAAATTATGAAATTTTAATTTGATTTAGTCCCAAGTTCTCGTTTGATGGTTTACCAACTGTTTATATAATAATTCTAGAATACTTCTGTAATTTATATTATATAACTTTATAATATTTCTATTTAAAACCTATGATGACATGAGATTTGATCTATTTTAAGAAATTCCAAATTCATTTCTGTAATTCTCTTAGAAATTTTATGGATACTATTAATTATTTAACTTTGCCAAATTTAGTGGATTTTGATAACTAGGAGAATATTATTGTAGGAATACATTTGATTTGGGAAAATAAATAATAAATTAATTAATTAAATATTAATTCATGGCAGTTAACTTTCTGGAAACCTAGACAATATGGTACTTGTTTGAAAGAGAACTAAAAATCAGCTGGACTTTACTATTAGCGGTACCCCTCTAAAGCATTCCTGAAGCGAGATAACGCGACTTTAATTTTGGGTGATTTGTTTAGTTGATATTAAGGCAAAATTAAAGTCGCGTTATCTCGCTTCAGGAATGCTTTAGAGGGGTACCGCCAATAGTAAAGTCCAGCTGATTTTGAATTCTCTTTCAAACAAGTACCATATTGTCTAGGTTTCCAGAAAGTTAACTGCCACGAATTAATATTTAATTAATTAATTTATTATTTATTTTCCCAAATCAAATGTATTCCTACAATATTGAAAAAATTATGCTTGTTTAAAATATATTCTTAAGAAATTTAAGAATATAACAATCGATTATTAATTATATGATATTATTGCGATTGCTAATTTCTAGTGTGCCCTCCTCCACTTATATTATAATTCAAAAATTATATAGTAAATTAATTTTAAATCTGATATTTTTTTATTATTATTTATATGGAAACTCTTTTGATTATAGATATTAAATTAATTAGTTATAAAATAATATAAGGTATCGAGTATCAAGGAACTAATTATTTATACACTGTTTTAGTATATGATAAATTTTATGCTATTTAGCTTGATATAAAATTGAAATTATTTTAATTATTTATATATAATTATCATCCTATTTCTTATAAAACATAACTTTGGAGGGAGATATCAAAAGATTTTCTAATATTATTTAATATAGCTAATTATGTGTTTTAAATTAATTTTTAAATATAAACAAATTTAGAACATTAATAAATATATTTTATTGAGAATACAAAGCTTAATATCATTTTTGATTGTTACCTGATTAATTAAACTATAAAGTTAAAAAGTTTTTAAATATTTTTAAATTTCTCTTATAAAATTTAATTGCTTATTAAAAATATTTGATTTAAATAAATATAACTTGAATGTGGAAAAACGGTTTATGAAATAATTATAAATAGAATAGTTTTATTTATTTCATAATTAAAGAGTAAAAATTGTTTTAAAAATGAAAGAATAATCAAGTTTTTCACTAGAGTATTTATTAAATAATATATTACAAATTAAATAATAATAATCGTACTCCAACTAAAACGATCAATTAAATTTGAGTTAGAGTGCGGAATAAATTAGAAAATAAATTAAATTTATGATCAATTATAAAAATTACATATCGTTTATTATAAATGACATAAGGATTTAATTAATAATATAATACATTTCATATTACTTTAATTAAATTATAATTTATGAATAAATTTAAAAACTAATCAATTAAAAATTTAATTAAAGTAATATGAAATGTATTATATTATTAATTAAATCCTTATGTCATTTATAATAAACGATATGTAATTTTTATAATTGATCATAAATTTAATTTATTTTCTAATTTATTCCGCACTCTAACTCAAATTTAATTGATCGTTTTAGTTGGAGTACGATTATTATTATTTAATTTGTAATATATTATTTAATAAATACTCTAGTGAAAAACTTGATTATTCTTTCATTTTTAAAACAATTTTTACTCGTTCAATTTTTTTCACTAATATTTTTAAAAAATTATTTAATACAAATGTTACTTCTTGGAGATTACTATGATATTAAATATTGATTATTAGTTGTTTCTGCTCTATTATTTTATGAATGATTCTTTTATAATATTGGTAATTAAGGAAGATTTTGATTCGATTTCATGTATGATGAGTGATTTTTATTTCAATTTTCTAAATTAAAAACAACTTACTCTTAAAAATTATTTTTTAATTATTGATGCTTTTCTGGGAAAACATTATTTTAAGTCTCTTTTTAAAACATTGATGCAAAAATAGCAGAATTTTGATGCTTATTGATTATAATTATATTTAATGAAACAAAATATTGTTTCATTAAAAAAAAAGAAATAAATGTTTGATTGAGATCTAAGAGTTATCATTGAACTTTGCACTATTAAAATGAGGTTAATTATTGCTGATTAGGTTGTTTAAAAGTAATTATAATTACAATTTATCATTTTTAAATGTATTGGTACAAAAATTATTTTTTTTGTTATTCCTACCAATCGTTGGGTTATTGATTTATTGAAAATTAATATCAGACTGCATTTGTTGCTATTACTTCAGAAAAATAAATAATTAGAAATAATCAATTAGTAGAAAAATAGTTTATTTTTCTCAAAATTGTATATATATATAAATAAATTTGCAATACAAAAAATAATCAAAAAGTTATTTTTTAATATTACTAAGTAAAACCTTTATAGAACCTATTAATAAATTAGAAGTTGGAAGAAATTAATGTTCTAAATTGTGTCTGAATTAGCCCAAAAACAAAACAGAAATACGCTTGGAAAATTATCTTATGATTTTCCAATAAAAATTTGAATGTTAAATTTTCAGGCAAAAATTTATTTCATTATAATTACTCTAAATGAAAATAAATTTTATTAGTTATGATGTCTTTGATAAAAATAACTTTTTCCTTCATTTATTCAGTCATTCTGATAATATTAATGTAATTGTTCATTATGATTGTTGTTTTATTTCTAATTGGCTTGATTGCTTTTCTGTTACATCAAATTTATAGAACCATAAATATTATCATTTCCTTGTTTAATATCTGCATAACTAAATTCATCTTAAGTCTGATTATAGCTATCTATTAAAAACCCCAAAACCCTTTCAGTAGTTTGATTGAGTTTTTGATTGATAAAAGTAGACTATTAGTGCATACTTTATTAGGGTTTTAATAGGGTTTATGTAGGGGTTTAATGTTTAAATATTAGTATTTTAAGTGAGTTATATGCGAGGTTTGGGGTCAGTTTATGACAGTGAGTATATAGATTTATTGTTTAAGTTGCGATATGGATGTGATGAATATAGTGAATAACTCAAGCCTGTTCTGAAATATACGTCTATAGCAAGGCTACTCCGTAAATCTCCAGCAACTGTGAGGTCTCACTGTCTATTAGCTTTGAATTGAAAGATATAGCATCTTAATTCTAAGCCTTAGAGACCCTTAAAATTTTAGCAGCATCATATTGATTATCTTATAAATGATAAGACTCTTAAATACTGGGCTCACTTCTCTTTGGCCTAGAGGGCTGTGATGTTTCATCGCCAATTTCCTGAGCTTCACATCTCTACTTAATCGATAGCTAACATATATAAAAAGAATGGAATATCTTACAAGACCTTCAATCGCATTAAGAGAGTGATTAACTTTAATGTTACATTTTATAAGGATAATTTAAATTATATATCCCATTAAATGCAAAAGCTTAAGAGCATAATTTAAAATTTATACACGCTGATGAGGCAATATTCACGTTAAATACCTTCATATAAAGGTCTTGGTATAAGAGATACAGCAGCATTGAAGTATATGATTAAAAGGATAAGGTTTAAACTCATGCAATACTTAGTGGAATAAGCGAAGATAATGGCCTCGAGACTTATGTTATCCACCCTCGCTCAATTAAAGACCGAATAATACATAAAGTTCTTGTAATGACTCAGAGATAAGTACGCTGACTCAGAGATTATTCTGTTTGTAGATAACTTATCTGTCCATAAAACTAAAAGATACAAGGAAAGAATATGAAAGGCTAAACATAACACCTGTATTTAATGTTCCTTACAGCCCTTAGTTCAATAGAATTGAATTATATTGGAGGTTATTGAAAGGCCACTACAAGAAACTCCTAGTCTATCACTGAATGCACGACTTGAAGATAGATACAGTAGATTTTATTAAGACTGCTGCTAAGAGAGTCAGCGATGATAAAAATAAAGTATGCGCAAGAGAAGGGAGATTTTTTGTATATAAATAAGTTTTAAATTTAAACGAATAAATAAGTTCACATTTTAAATTTTCCAGTTAAGGGATTTAGCTTCTCTTTCTTTTTTTCCTCTTAAGGCTTGCTTGGGCCTATGTTTCTTCTCTAAGTGCCAGCTCCTGTGTCTATGTTCATCTCGTCTGGCTTTTAGAAATTTTTGAAGAGTCTCTTTATCAATTCATGCTTTACTTGTCATTTTCTCTCTTCCATCTTGCTTCCTCTTTCTAGAAATGTTAATGAAATTTAAAATAATGAAAATCTATTCTAAGTTGATTAAAATCTTACTACTAAATAGGGATGACCTACTGGAGGTCAACCTTGAAAAGATATGAGGAAAAGCATTGAAAAACTTGCTCCAAGTTTTACAGATTGATTACCATTTTTATCAAACTTTCTCCATTAAATTTATCCTAATAATGTTTAATTATTTTAGGAGGTCCTCCAAATTAAGTTCGAACTTTATTAGGAGTTAAATTTTAAGGTTAAAACTTAATTAGGAGCATATTAAATTAAAATGTTTAATAACTTTACCTCCAAATTAAGTTCAAACTTGATTTGGAGGACCTCCTAGAGAAACAAAACTTCATTAGGAGTATTTTAATTTACTAAAATGTTTAAAATTCTCATAAAATATGTCAACTTACAGTCTTCTATGGTTAGTTAATTTTCTTACCTCATCGAAGAATCTACCAGAGTGTATTATATATTCGACTACTATAGTTTCTCAAGATATATTTTATCATTATTATAATAAAAAATATCAGCAAACTATATTGAGCGCTAACCTGTTAAGAATAGCGGCATTACTTGGATCAAGTCCTTTAAATTTATCATTCCACCAACCAAGAAAAGCAGAGACCAGAGAAGCTTGTACTCAGTGGGAACCTACTTATGACAACTTTGACCAGTCTAGCTTTGATATTTAAATATAAGTTAAGTAGGTGGTTATCAAAGAAGCTTTGCAAATTGAGGAGGAGGTTAAACAACCAGCCATAGACCATTAATAAATACCAGCCAAAGTTAACTATTAATGCAAAGAATGCAATAAAGTTTTCCCTTACAAGTCAACTTATAAGAGACACTTGAGAGATATACACAACGATATGCCAAGGTTATATCTCAAGCATTAAAAGAAAGATGGGAAGTATGTCTGTGAGTTCTGTGAGAAGCCATATTCTCATACTAGAGACCTCAAAGTGCACTTAAAGAAAAAGCACAATTAAAGTTTTGTCTTTATTCATGAACCTACAA
Organism: Oxytricha trifallax; assembly: GCA_000711775.1. Classification (NCBI taxonomy): domain Eukaryota; phylum Ciliophora; class Spirotrichea; order Sporadotrichida; family Oxytrichidae; genus Oxytricha; species Oxytricha trifallax. The sequence goes on along the minus strand of ARYC01017411.1, from coordinate 13,976 downwards.
AGAATAGATTCCTCTTTAAAGAGAAGATCAAGAAACCCAGTGGAGTTGAAGTTTAGAAGTTAGTAAAAATGAAGAAAGCAGTCAAGAACTTTCCAGTCTCTGATATAAATAAAATCATGGTTTAAATAGAGGCAAAGAAGATTCCCATATTAAGAATTATTGACTTAGATTATTGTCTAGAAAGCTACCTCACTCTTGAAGATAAAATAGAGAAGAGAGGCATTCCTGATGACTAATATTCTTACAAGATATATCCTTTCAATTACTTCCTTGCTGATGACAAATTCTAAATGGAATTCACTAATGAGTATTATGCTCTTTAAAAGGCAAAGTTCAATGAGTGCAGGCATATCATCTAGCTTGATGCTATTTTACTTGGTAAAGATCATGTAGCCTTCAGGCTTCCTTTACTAGAAATGACTTACAGAGAATTCTTATCTGACAATAGATGTCAGAGATAAATTAGCTAGATAGTATAGCAGATAGTTGAGGGAATTAAAGAGCTTCAAAAGCCAGATGATGTTCATAGAGACATAAAGCTAGAGAGCATAATGATGAACTTTCAGTCTCTTAGAGTTTATATTATTGACTTCAACAGAGCCCAAAGAGTGCAAGCCTCTGCATAAGGGAATGTATACGGCACTCCTGGATATTTCCCAGAGAGAGAACTAGAGAGATGGAGACACTTAATGGAATATCTGGGCTCTAGCAGTAATAATAACAGAGAGCGACATGCAGAAACGATTACTTTAGCTGCAGGGGTGAGAGAGATTCAAAGCTGAGAATCAAACAATATCTCGATAAAAATAAAATAAATGGAGGTCTCAGAAAACTTGCATACTCATCTATTATCAAGTCAAGCTAAGAGAATTAACAAAAAATAGTAACAATCAAACATCAACTTAGAAAGATAAAATTCAGAGAACTGCCACATGACTCTAAGCTTATGTTTGTGTGAAAAAAACTCACTTGTTATACTCACTTAAATTACTAATATTTAAACATTAAAACCTTACATAAACCCTTTTAAAACCCTAATTAATATTGCACTAATAGTCTACTTTTATCAATCAAAAATTGAATCAAACTACTGAAAGGGTTTTGGGGTTTTGATTGGACTACTCCTGAAACTTAGAATATTAATATTTTAAAATTTGACTTAAAAAAATATAAATTTTTAACTGTCTGCAACTCTATCATCATCTCTATTATGATGATAATATTAAAATTATTTTTTATATCGACTTTTATTAAAAGAAAATATAGGAAAATGAATAATTGATGTCATTGTACATTATTCTTGTTAAATATAGAGAGTAGGACTTTTGGGGTTTAGATTTCTTAATTTTGATCTTCTTTGCTTAATCTTGAGACATTGAGAGAAATATGTGAGTTTTTAGAATTTCTTCTTTTTTTATGTGGGGACAACTTATCAATACTCTGTTTTTGTAACTGTCCTTAAATTTGCTACAGATTCAAAATGTGAAAAATAACTTATAAACTTGTATTAGTAAATTTTATCAATCTAAAAGATTGTGAAAATTAGGATGATTGAAAAATGTAAATTTAATGAATTATGTCATTTACTATGCAAAATAATCAGCTGGATAATCTCTTCATCATGTGCAAGTATTCTTCGAATGATATCTGACTGCCTCCCATAGTTTAACCTGCTTAATAATATCATTGACAGCTTCCTCTGAGACAGTCTTCCCAAAGCCAAGAATTTCCTTGATTTCCTCAGATGAGATGAAGCCACTGCCGTCCTTGTCGAACATTCTGAAGACTTCATGAATTTTCTCGTTAGTCAAGTTGTTCCTTTCATTCATTACAGCAACAACGAACTCAGAGTAATCAATAAATCCACTCTCTTCGATTTCGACTTACTTGATCATCTCCTCAGTGTCTACCTTGTCATTGTTTTATCCATGCCCTCATTGATATCTCCCAGGATCTCTTCAAGTGAAAGTTTACCATCTCCATTCTTGTCAATGTCTAACTATGCAGTATCCCTTTTCATGCTTGCCATCAAGAATATTTTTGACTTTGAATCCCTTGCGTCTATTGTCTAGCCTTGGTCATTCTTGGCAGCCAATCTCGGCATTGGCCTTTCGGCATTCTTGACTTCCAGTATAGCAGACGAAGTAATGGGCGAATCTTCGAATGGGGGCGGCCAGTGGCACCACTCGAGGCAGCGGGAGCCATCTCACGACGGTGGAACTTTCGGCTCATAAATCTTCTAGGGGAGCCGAGATAATCAATCATCACTGTTTCCCAAAAGGCCATTGGGGTTTCCCAAAGCGATAGTTTATATTTATAGTGTCGATGATTTTAGATATGGAGGGAAGATCTATTACTGTTAAAACATCGGATCTCTTTAGCTTCTTGCCCTTTATGACTTTAGATTAAGAGCCTTTCTCTATGCTGTAGTGAAGTGTGCCTAGCAGATTCTCCTAATATCTAGAGGACTTTGATGAGGATGCAGTGCTCTTGCCTTTAGGGGGCTTGAAGATCCTAATGTAGGTCACCATGCGAGCTACACTTGTTTGCGTCTCAACCAATGGGGTTCCAGCCCAATCTGGCACTTCAGAGCTCTTATACGACTTCTTCGCACCAATGGGAACTGGCACAGATATCAAGAATAGAAATTGATCAATGTGTAGAAAGCAGGGAATATAAGACCTTCTCTCACTATTGCTCTTTAAAACCCTTCGCATTCACCAAGAGTCTCAGCGCAAATGGAGTTGCTACATCATCCTCTTCCTACTCTGAATGCTCTGTGGACTACCTGTCATAGTCAAGAGTTGCCTCACATCGGCCCAAAGAGTTCCCAGTATTGAAGGTCTTGCTAGAGAGGATCACATGTTTGTTGGACGATACGAAGCTATTGGTTTGCTCTGGTTGCCTTGGGGTTTAGATCAATGTAATTGAGTGAAAATCAAGGGAGAGTACTACTATGTGATGTCTTTGTACCATCCCTACACTGTTGCCTGCTGAAGACCCTCCTGTCCCACCATCATAAGCAGTCGTGGCACTGGGCATGCCATAGAGCACTCACGCCCTCCTCTTCACTAGGGATGTATAAGCTAAGACTTTTCAATCGCCATTAGTGGCAATTAGGAAAAAAAACTTAAGAATGATTAGATATATTAAAAGGCTTAAATACTAAGATTAAAAATTTGCTTGCTAGTTGATTTGGGAAGACCCCCAATATATATATATATATATATAAGACCCTAGTTTAAAATATGACTAGCAACCAAATACTAATAACAATTATCTGTTAAATTGAATTTAAATTTAATTTCTACAACTTTCAAATTCGAAATCAATTTACTCTTTTATTTAAAACATTTACTTAAGAATAAATTTATACTTAATTCATTAGATTCAAAATAGAAGAATTAAATTTTTCTGGATTTTTCTCTGGAGATGCTGCTATTATTTCAGCCTTGAACTATCCTTGAAGGGATTTATAAAAAGTTAATTATAATTAAAATTATTAAATAGTTAATTATTAAATTAAAAAGTTAATAGATGGGACGACGAACAAAGTGTACTCACCCTGTGAGTTACTGAACATTTGTTAAGGTTGGATAATCGTCCTGAATACACTGGATTATGCTTAGTAGAGACTCTCGAGGTCTTCCTGTAGGCGGTCTAGCTTTTTATTTTGATAAGGGCCATTATTCCCCATCAGAAGGAAAAAATGGTCAGATACTGGTCAACCTTAGACTGATGAATAAGATACGAGTGAGGTTAACGAGTCAAGTCGAACACAAGAGCAGGATGTGGGAGCGTCCTGGCAGAAGTGAAACTATCTGTGTGAATTAACACTCATATAATTATTATACTCGGAGAGCCCTTGAGCTCTCGATGTGAGTTAATTATTGTTATTATTAAATAGTTAAGGATTAAACAGTTTGCCTTACTCCCATGTCTAAATTTTATTAAGATTATGTTGGAAGAGGAAGATTATTATAAATTAGAATTAATTAACAAAAATTGATTTAATTTATATTTAAGGTAATTATTCACTTTTGCTAGAAATTTAAATAATTTAATTATTATATATTTTAATATTTTAATAATATTCTGACTATGAGTTACAGGTTTTGAATACAAAGATTTTAATTAGAGCAATTTTTATAAGATTTTTATAATGTTAAAATATTAAAACTCTCCATCCCTATATAATTTTAACTTATTACCAGATATCTTTAAAACAAATGAATACTTTTTTTAATTTATCGAAATATTTCTATTGCAAAAAATATTAAATTTATCATAGCCATTCCTACAGCTTTTAGAGTGGTTTTATTGGTGGGTGTGATTGAAAAATTGTGAATGCTATTTTTGGAAGAGATAAATTTGCTTTTAGTCGGACTCTCTAGCATAGATCTTTTCATCTACTAATATTCTAAAAATTAAACTATTAAGGATAAAAAGTCAGCTGTCCTTCAAGATATGAAAATAATTGGAAATTTAAACATTTGATATTTATTTTCCTGGAAATAATTGTTAAGCGAAAAATAAATATCTATTAGAATCTATTTTCTTAAAAATAATTATTTGAATGTTTTTTCGGTAAGGGGAGTTTTTCTGACTAAAAATTTATATTAACAATGAAAAAGATTACTTTTTCATAAGATTCAATTATTTATAACTCCTTACTATTTCTGTAGCACACCTAAATAATTAATTTTTTTAATTATATTGGAATTTTTCTTATTTCACTTGCTTAGAATATATTAACTTATTTTTACCTTTTCTAAATTTGTTAGAATAAAAAGACTTTTAAAAAAATAAGTAAATATTATTGATATACATTTGAAATGGGAAAGTTCAAAAATAAAAAAGAGATATTTTTTTAAATTATACATAACAGCCAGTAATTAGGAGTGATCTTAATTCTAATTTGAGGACATTAAATCAAACAGTAATCTATTTTAAAATTTTTATTTATTAATTAAATTATTAATTAAGATATATTCGTGGTCTAGTGGTCTACCATAGTTTTTAGTGGTCAGGTGGTCTAGTGGTCTGGCCGGGTGTATTACTTAGTTCTTACTAATGAAACTTTTCAATGTCTCTTGTCACAAGTCAAAATTTTCAAGGATTTTCATTCTGAATTGTTTGAAGTTGATATCTGGAAGATAGACATTAATAACAGCTCACACAAAGATATAGCTGTCAATATTATCGTTTCTGAGAGGAGTACCAGAGTATGCAAGAGCTTTAGTAATTACATCTCTAACTTAGGTGCAGACCACCTGACCACTAAAAACTATGGTAGACCACTAGACCACGAATATATATTAATTAATGATTTAATTAATAAATTTTAAATTTAAAATAGATTACAGTTTGATTTAATGTCCTCAAATTAGAATTAAGAACACTCCTAATTACTGGCTGTTATGTATAATTTAAAAATATATCTCTTTTTTATTTTTGAATTTTCCCATTTCAACTGTATATCAATTATATTACTTTAAATGGCTCATAATACTTTATCTCGAACATTTAATAGTTAAAAATAATGAATCTATTGAACTATAGTAGAATAATTTAAAATAATGATTATCACCCAAGATACATATAAAACCAACCTTTTAATTTATTTTAAATTTATTTATTTTACTTAATGATATTCTTCCTGCATACTTCCTTTGTTCTTCTTATGGAGTGAAGATACACCACTTACTGTTGATGCATGGCTAACCAATGATTAATCTAAATTATTGCTTGCTAGATACTGTTCTTCACTTGGAATCAGCTTATTTTGCTTCTATACAGTTTATTAGAATTTTTATCGCAATAAATTTTCAAGATTGTTCAGTGTTATATATATAAATAATAAAGAAGAAATTATTTGTTATAATTATAAAAATAATAGAATTTAACCAAATTTATATATATTTTCATAGTTTTAGCATTTTTTATCAAATATTTAATTAATTTCGTAACAAAAATAATCCAAATTATAATAAATTCACTATTTATAAGTAATTATTTTAATTATCAAATTAAATTGATGAATTTGAAGCCAATTTTATAATGTAAAATCTAATAATTGTAATTATCGTTAAAATAATATAATATAATTTATTAAATTTAAATTGTTTTATCAGAATTTTCGTTAATTTTTTCTGTAAATCCCTCTTACTGATATCTTATTGATCTGTTTGAATTGATTTTATTATAATTACAATTAATTTTTAAATGTAAAACATCAAATAAGTAAATTTTTATAATTTAAATATATCGATTTATTTGATCCTTGAGATTAAATCATCGCCTTTAGTATTTTACTGTATATTAATGTTGAGATTCATTGATCAGTGTCCATCTCTTTGTTTCTTCTCAATGAGATCCTCTATCTATTTTCTCAATTTTTCTTATAATGAAATATTTTCAATCACTGTACTAGAAACATTTGGTTGCTTTCTTGGCTCATTTTTAAAACATATAAATGCTAATTTATGGCATTTGCGATAAAATTATACACAAATAAAAATTCAAAAATTAATTAAATTAAAGATCAAAATCAAAACATGAGAAATACAGTAAATGAACTAAAACCCCATTAGTCAATTAAAAACAAATATTGGGAGATAAGAACAAATAAATTAAAATATAATTATTATTGGCTGAAATAAATAATTTTTGGGCTAATTATTAAAACCATTGGCTCGAATAATTGTCTCTATTTAATAAACCAATCAGGGTGCATAAATTAGATTTTAGCCTAATTATATTTAATTTCAGCCAATAATAATTATATTTTAATTTAATTGTTCTTATCTCCCAATCTTTGTTCTTAATTGACTAATGGCGTTTTATAATAAAATTTATGCTCCTAAAAAGCATTATAAATAGAAATTCAATGTTAGGATTAAGAGCAATCACTTTCTTATAAATATCTAGAAACAATCCTAGGATATATAAGTACGTACAGTTACAAATATTACAATGCCTTAAAATGACATATAATAATTTTAGTTAATATTTTCAATATTATCATTTTGATAGGAATTTAATTTTTTCTTGAAAAGAGATTGGAAAAAGTTTTCTGGTTACAATGTATGATCAAAATTGTCTTATTCTTATTATTAATTAAGTGCTTAAATTGTCTTTTACATCTATATTTTACAATTATAAGATTTTAATAATCCAAAATACAGAAATTATATTATAATCTATAAAGCCTCTACTTTTTGCTATAACGAATTTGCATTGTTAGTTGTAATTTAATTATTTATAGAATTTTATCGTGACATCAGGACACTTGCATCATTTTTAAATTAATTTAAAATGATAAGTTGATTAAATATATTTAGATTAATATTAATATTTCTATAAATTTAATTATCATTATCTTTATTAATAAATGTCTTCAAGATGTTATTGGCTTAATATGCATTATATTTCTTGATAATGATAAATAAAATATGATAACAAAAATATTATTAAATATTGGCTCCCCCTGAATTTTTGAGAAGCTTCATTAAATTAGAATTTTAATTGATTTGTTTACTTAAATCATTGTTTCTAGAAGAATCTTACTCGTTATTTTTATTACTTATTCCAGTTTAAATACTATGGAAATAATAATAAAACTAAGATTTAATCAATCAATCTATTAAGGGATTTATTAATAATGAGAGCAAGCATTTATGCTATAAAAAACTATAATTTTATTGATGCTTTATTAAGTATCAAATATTATATACAGTTTGAATAAGAAATTGGTAATAATATGATTTATAAATCATTGGAAATTTAGTAGATTTGAAGAGCTATGAAGAGAAAATTATATTTGAATAATATTGCCATTTGAAATATTCTTAGAACTTTAAGTTTTTAATTACTCTATTGAATACTAAGTTTTTGGGTGTTCGGAAGTGGGAGGGAGTGGAGGTCTTTCATTTAAAAATTAATTTATTTGCCGATCAACAATGTCATTTCTAAATATTGATGATATTAATAATTCAATAAAACTTTTTAAATTTCTAACTTGTCTATCCATTAAGATAACAAATCCATATTGCTACTTTTGCTTCTCAACAAATCTTGTTACAGATTCTTTAATAAAATTAAATAATATTTAATTAAAAAATTATACCTTTTATTCAGGAGTAAATTATTTCCAAAATATTATATATTCTACGGATCGCAAATCAGTTCTCCGTAGATTTTGAGAATAATTTTTGATAATTTGCTTTTAATCTTCATCTCTGATTTATTATAGCAAAAGTAAAAGTAAATAAAACTGTTAAGAAAATTTTATACCAAATAAACAAAACTAACACATGTAAAATATTAAATTATCAAAACATAGAGATATATTGGTTATATATATATATATATATATATATATAAGGGTTTGAAAAAATTATATTAACTGTAACAAACTTACAGTCTTCATTTTAATATAAATAAGATTTTTATAAATTTTAGTTTATTGCTTTAAATTTCATTAAACTTAAATTTAAGGGATTCAAAAATGCAATATAGTTTTTATTTTATTAATCTTTATAGAATGATTTTCACAAAAATAAAAATGGAAAAAAGATTTCTTGAAATTTAGTTTTATTTCTTTAATATTATAGTTTAGTTCCATTAGTAGTAAATATTATTTTATTTATATTACATTTAATCGATATACTATTAAATTATTGAACAAATTACTTAAAAAATAATATTTTTTCACAAAATATTTTCAAATTTCTATAGAGCATAAACATGTTAATTTTTTGAAGTAAACCAACAGAATAAATTTTTTTTCATAAATATAGATTTAACGCAAATTAATCGCAAGCATAAATTAATTTATTTCTAAATTGTTTGAATATATATATACATACCTAGTTAGTCATTTAAGAAAGAAGATTGGGGATAAAGAATTATAAAATTAAAATATAATTAATATTGGCGTAAATTTTGGTCTAATTATTAAGACTATTGTCTCAAATATTTGTCTCTATAAAATAAACCAATCGGGGTGCTAAAATTTATTTTTAGCATAATATATTTAATTTAAGCCAATAATAATTTAATTTTGATTTTATAATTCTTAATCCCCAATCTTCATTTTTAATTGACTAACGGAATTTTATTTCAAATTCACTTATTAAATTCAAAATTTCATTGTTTTAGTTTTTTATCAGTAAATTTAATATATACATTTCTTATCGTTTATAGTATAAATCTAATTAATATTTTATTTTTATATAGTAATCCTAGATTAGTTTTTATCCTCAAAATCATTATCAACTTCGTCTTCCAGAAATTCATAAAATGAATCTCTCTCTGTTTCAGCTTCTAGAGCGATTTCATTCTGATGATTTTTTGAAGTTACAGGATTGTCCAGGTTGTTCTATGAAATTTAATGCTAGATGATTTAAAAATACATATAAATATATTTAGATACTTAATAATAGAGATAATAGAGTAAATAACTATGATTTCAAAAGAATTATTGTCTATATTCCTGTTCGCATGAATGCTATTGTTATTTTATTAATAAAGTATTATATAAGCATTCCCAAAATTACAAGAGGGTTACTTAGATTAAACTTAGATTAAAACAATTTTACTTAAAATTGTTTAATTACATATTATTTTGTAAATTGTTTGAAATATGCGATTATTATCGGATCTTAAATTAACTATCTTAAATATTTTAAGCCAGATCTTCTGGTTTTTTATGATTAAAATTTCTATTGAACAATTTAGCAACGTTTGCAACAGCTCTTATAAAAAAATGAATTTAACTTAAACGAATTTTTATAGTATATTGAAAATGAATAAAGTTATAAATTTATCTCTAAAGTGGCTTTTCTTATGATTAGCTTGTTTAATAGCATTTATACTGTTATTTAAGTTCTTTTCGACAGTAAAAAAATATATCATAAATTTATATTTTATATTTTTATCAATTTAATAATTTAATTTTAAGTGTTGAAATCCATTATATTTGAGAATTAAATCTATTAAAAACAGGGACTCTTTATAGGCTTTAAAAATATTTATATAAATTTCAATTATTTTATTAATTATTCATCAACTTAAATTTGATTTATTTAAAATTCTAATGCATATTTTTCCAAAATAAAAATGAATGACAAATTTGTAGATTAATATAATATTTAAAATTAATATTTGGAGATTCCTCTATGAGTTATTATTTGATGTATTTATATCAATAGTAATAAAAGTATATGACTACCACTTGCTTGAAGTTTTAGAACTAAATTTAAGACATCTTCTTCATTTCTAATTTTGTAGGTCTACTATGCGTTTAACAAGCCATTTTGGAAATTAGGTATTTTTAAATTTGTTCTCTGCAGTTGTTTGGGCTGCTAATTTTGTGACAATCCTCTTCTATGACCTTAAATAGTTTCATATTATTCAAAAATCTCAATATTAATGATTTTTAACTAATTTATAAACCATAATAAATAAAAATTGTAACTTAAGATGGACTTAAAGAGAATCTCTCTTAATTCATGAAATTATTAGGTTTTTAAAAGCCGTATTCATTAATTTAAGTAAAATTTTAATCTACCATCTAAGGTTAAAAAGAGCGTTCTTTCAAAAATGGTAGGTTTTCATAAGCATATTTAGTGGGTTTCACACTTTTCAAAAGCTTTTAAGTGAAGTAATAATCGTCGAAGTCTCTAGATTTTTAAATTTCTTTCCATTAATCGTACTCCTTATTTATCTTTAGACTTTCTATATAAATAAGAAGTCTAATTGAAATAAAAATTTTGCTATAACATTTCATTCAAAGTTTATCTACACAAACAATTATTTATTAACTTTTGAACAAGTTCTAATGATACTGTTAGAAATTCGACTATAAATTGTTGTCATAATTCATAGGACTATGCATATTAGTCATTTAGCTAAAATAGCATAATTATAGGTAGATTAATTAATTTAATCAAAATAACACATTTCTCTGTATTTATATTAATATATATATATTTTTAGGTACTCTACCGCATTTGACCTGTTTTGCGGTAGAGTACCTTAATTATATTAATTATTAAATAAATTAAATTTAAATGCTTTTATTAATTATGACATTTAGTTTCTATAAAAAGTAATATATAAATATAGTATTTATAAAAAACAAAAATAAATTAAAAATATTGCTTTATAAAGCAACAAGGCATATAGAGAAAATTATTTGATATGTTTAAAATTAAATAATTATAATTCACTATTATTTTATTTATTATATATTACTTTTTATAGAAACTAAATGTCATAATTAATAAAAGCATTTAAAATTAAATATTTTATTGATAATTAATATAATTAAGGTACTCTACCGCAAAACAGTCAAATGCGGTAGAGTACCTAAAAATATATAAATATTAATATAAATACAGAGAAATGTGTTATCTTGATTAAATTAATTAATCTACCTATAATTATGCTATTTTAGCTAATTATCTAATTATTAGTCATGTTACCTTAACTAGGGCTATCTAAAATATGTAAAAGGTTTTAGTCATTTAATGCATTAAGAAGCTCAGGGTTATCAGAATTTTGAGCTTTTAATTCTTCAATTATATTTTCAATCTAGTTGTTAAGAACATCATTCAAAACCCCAAAACCCCTTAGTGAGGTTTATAAGTGCTTTGATTTTAAGGGTATAGTTGGGGTCTAATTGGGGTTAGTAGACAAAATGCAGGTTTTATATGAATTTAATGAATATTTAATGATTATTATTGTGCTTAACTCAAACAAATTTTATCTGCTTGTCTTTGTGATACCTCTTGAATCCCGCTGTCTTTAGTTGTTCTAGAATGTCATCTAATGATTATCTTGGATATGCTGGAGCTTTAACTATGACCATCTCAACTATCTTCTTAATTTTATCGCAGATTTCTTCTTATTTTATATGTTTAGCTGCTAAACTTATTGATTATTTCTCGTGCTTTGTTCCAAAGTATGACATACTTTCCATATCGCTCTCTAATATGATAGCAGCAACTGCCCATACATCCCACTGAACTGAGCCATTAGTCCATTTCTCTCTAATTGGGAAGTATCCAGGAGTACCAAGAACTTTAGCCAAAGTCACTATCTCTTATCTTAAGGCTCTATTGAAATCGATAACTACGACTTCTAAAGGGCAGAGGTTAAGCATAATATTTTCAGGCTTCAAATCTCTATGAACATATCCAAGTTCATGCAACTCCTTGACACCCTTAATCATATCTGTAAGAATATCATTTAAGTCATCAGGATATCTATTATGATATAGATAGTCTCTTAAAGTCATTTCAAATTTCTTGAGCCTTAGTGCGATGAAACCATAGCTTAATATAACACCATTTAACTTAAGCAAGTTCTTGCAATCTCTTCTTTAAGCCTCTCTAAGAATCATATATTCGTTAGCAAACTCATTTTAATACTGCTCATTTTTTATGAGATAGCTGAAAAGGTATACCTTGTATGCATACTCATCAACTACTATAAGCTTTGCCTTGTTAGGCACACTTATGTGCAAGTAATTTTAAATGCAGCTACTAAGTTCAATTGCATTTAATGCAGGAATACTCATTGCTTTCGCTTGGAAGCATGCTAAAACAGTATGATCTGCAGGCTAGTTCATTGATTCAAAGCGACACTGTCTCTTGAGCTTCTCCTGTAGGTCTCTTTAAGACTCAAGAATTTTTGATTTTCTTTTAGCAGGTACAAGTTATTAAGTCTCCTAATCTTAAATCAAGAATTCGCTAAGATGATGTTTTTGCATATGCTTCTTAACCTTTGCTGAGTGAGTGTAAGACTTCATGCATGTTGTGTATTGGTACCTTCCATCCACTTTGTCATGTTTAAAATAGATCTTGGCCTTGCCAGAGTGTACCTCTTTAATGTGCCTCTTCAAGCTAGACTCAGTTGAAAAGAAGTTTTAGCAGTCTTCACATTAAAATGTTTTAATTTTTTCTATTGGTTGCTGTTCCTTATCTTCTTCAACCAATTCAACTTATGTTTAAACACCCATCTCGGCACTCTACTTCTTGTTTTAAACTTAAATTTTAAATACCTCAGCTTCAAACTCTAGAGCTCTTAGCTCTTACTCCTTTTCAATATAAATTACTTCTGGTTTCTTGGAGGAGCCAAAGTTGAGCATTGATTGACCTGCTCCTAAAAGTGCCGCTCTACGATTTAAGTTGACCGCCATGTTTAAATTCAAATTTAAATTTCTATTATAAAGCTCTTAAAACCTCTATAGCTATTTCTGGACTATATAGGAGTTGCAACAGCATTAATGATGGTTTGATCTAAGCTCTAAGACTTCATATTTATACATAGTTTATAACTATAAATTTTCTAATTTTATGCTCAATATTTTTAATTTTGGTACCAACTGAGAATAAATTCAGGTTGGTACTGGTACCAATTAGGTTTTGAACCATTTTGGAACTTTTCCATTAAAACCTCATTAGTTTAAAACTAGGTACTAATTAAGTTTTGGTACTATTAAATTGGTACCAATTAAAATTAAACGAATTTAGTACCAGTACTAATTAAATTTAAACAAATTTAGTACTAATTTAATGGAACTAAATTGATAAAAATGGAGCTCAATCTCTGCAGTTTGTTACAGCTTCTGTAAACTTTCTCCACGTATCTTTGCAGGGTTGACCTCCTATAAGATGCCCATATTTAATAGTAAGATTTTAAACAATAGGATCCAGAAGTCTATAAGTTATAATTTGAAATTCATTAATAGGAAGAGGAACAAAGATGGAATCACTCAATGATCAAATGAAAAGAGTCGAGGCTCAAGAAATGATATCAAGATTTAGAAGCAAGGAAGATCTCTATCGATACCTAACTTTACATGGTAAGGTAACTTGATGACTATTAACATATTATACAGTTGGTTTATTCCTTCCAACGATGGAAAGGTACAAAAATTTCATTCTTGAAAGCAATACTTTGTGAGG
>ARYC01017410.1:0-42487 GCA_000711775.1 Oxytricha trifallax | reverse complement strand
TTATTTCTCGTGCTTTGTTCCAAAGTATGACATACTTTCCATATCGCTCTCTAAAATGATAGCAGCAACTGCCCATACATCCCACTGAACTGAGCCATTAGTCCATTTCTCTCTAATTGTGAAGTATCCAGGAGTACCAAGAACTTTAGCCCAAAGTCACTATCTCTTATCTTAAGGCTCTATTGAAATCGATAACTACGATTTCTAAAGGGCAGAGGTTAAGCATAATATTTTCAGGCTTCAAATCTCTATGAACATATCCAAGTTCATGCAACTCCTTGACACCCATAATCATATCTGTAAGAATATCATTTAAGTCATCAGGATATCTATTATGATATAGATAGTCTCTTAAAGTCATTTCAAATTTCTTGAGCCTTAGTGCGATGAAACCATAGCTTAATATAACACCATTTAACTTAAGCAAGTTCTTGCAATCTCTTCTTTAAGCCTCTGTAAGAATCATATATTCGTTAGCAAACTCATTTTAATACTGCTCATTTTTTATGAGATAGCTGAAAAGGTATACCTTGTATGCATACTCATCAACTACTATAAGCTTTGCCTTGTTAGGCACACTTATGTGCAAGTAATTTTAAATGCAGCTACTAAGTTCAATTGCATTTAATGCAGGAATACTCATTGCTTTCGCTTGGAAGCATGCTAAAACAGTATGATCTGCAGGCTAGTTCATTGATTCAAAGCGACACTGTCTCTTGAGCTTCTCCTGTAGGTCTCTTTAAGACTCAAGAATTTTTGATTTTTTTTTAGCAGGTACAAGTTATTAAGTCTCCTAATCTTAAATCAAGAATTCGCTAAGATGATGTTTTTGCATATGCTTCTTAACCTTTGCTGAGTGAGTGTAAGACTTCATGCATGTTGTGCATTGGTACCTTCCATCCACTTTGTCATGTTTAAAATAGATCTTGGCCTTGCCAGAGTGTACCTCTTTAATGTGCCTCTTCAAGCTAGACTCAGTTGAAAAGAAGTTTTAGCAGTCTTCACATTAAAATGTTTTAATTTTTTCTATTGGTTGCTGTTCCTTATCTTCTTCAACCAATTCAACTTATGTTTAAACACCCATCTCAGCACTCTACTTCTTGTTTTTAACTTAAATTTTAAAGACCTCAGCTTCAAACTCTAGAGGTTTTAGCTCTGCCTCCTTTTCAATATAAATTACTTCTGGTTTCTTGGTGGAGCCAAAGTTGAGCATTGATTGACCTGCTCCTAAAAGTGCCGCTCTACGATTTAAGTTGACCGCCATGTTTAAATTCAAATTTAAATTTCTATTATAAAGCTCTTAAAACCTCTATAGCTATATCTGGACTATATAGGAGTTGCAACAGCATTAATGAGGGTTTGATTTAAGCTCTAAGACTTCATATTTATACTCAGTTTATAAGTATAATTTTCGTAATATTACTCTTAATAATTTTGATTCTGGTACCAACTCAGATAAAGTTCAGGTTGGTACTGGTACCAATTAAGTTTTAAACCAGATTGGAACTTTTCCATTAAAACCTCATTGGTTTAAAACTAGGTACTAATTTAGTTTTGGTACTATTATATTGGTACCAATTAAAATTAAACGAATTTAGTACCAGTACTAATTAAATTTAAACAAATTAGTTCTAATTTAATGGTACTAAATTGATAAAAATGGAGCTCAATCTCTGCAGTTTGTTACAGCTTCTGCAAACTTTCTCCACGTATCTTTGCAGGGTTTACCTCCTATAAGATGCCCATATTTAATAGTAATTTTTAAACAATAGGATCCAGAAGTCTATATGTTATAATTTGACTTTCATTAATAGGAAGAGGAACAAAGATGGAATCACTCAATGATCAAATGAAAAGAGTCGAGGCTCAAGAAATGATATCAAGATTCAGAAGTAAGGAAGATCTCTATCGATACCTAACTTTACATGGTAAGATAACTTGATGACTATTAACATATTATACAGTTGGTTTATTACTTCCAACGATGGAAGGTACAAAAATTTCATTCTTGAAAGCAATACTTTGTGAGGAGAAGAAAGCTTTTAAAAATAAAGAGATTAAACTAATCGAAATTCCCAACTACCCTGAGATTTCAGTCACTAATCTTTATGAGGATGCCATGTAAGATGAGGAAGTGGTAGTTTACCTTCCTACCAAGAAACAACTCTCTAATAAACTACCAGAGAGGAACTTTTTCTTTGGTGTTCTTGGTACAATAAAAGAGGAGTATCTCAGAGAAATAATTGAAGAAGCACATAAGAAACGATATTCTATCTCTCCTGAAGACTAGAAAAAGCAAGGCATTCTAATAAGCTCAGCTTGGCTAGAGGAACTTAAGAAGCATCCTTATCTGTTCACCCCGAGCCCCCCCCACACCTCTCCCCCCACCTCCATATAAATAATTTTTTTCAGTGTAATTTTTCTTGCCCTGCGGGCGGCTATTACATATTATGATTTATTTTTATAAGATTCACTACATCCGTCATCATTTTTGTGTACATGCTCCCATAGGAAAATATTTAAAACTCAAAACAAATGTTATTTTTATATATAATATTAAATATTTTTAGATAAGAAATTTTTTTGTAACATTCATATTATTGTACTTTTAATAAGTTAACCATAAAATTAAAAATAAATATACATTCCAGTTAAATAAGTAATTTTATGGTTAACTTATTAAAAGTACAATAATATGAATGTTACAAAAAAAATTTCTTATCAAAAAATATTTAATATTATATATAAAAATAACATTTGTTTGGAGTTTTAAATATTTTCCTATGGGAGCATGTATACCAAAAAATATGACGGATGTAGTGAATCTTATAAAAATAAATCATAATATGTAATAGCCGACCGCAGGGCAAGAAAAATTACACTGAAAAAAATTATTTATATGGAGGTGGGGGGGGAGCTCGGTTTGGGGGTGGGGGAGGTGGGGTGGGGGGGGAGAGGAGTGACACTTATCTTTCATGTAAGCTTTGACATATAACTTTGTAGAAAATCTGGCACTGGCATATATCTTATGAAAGAGCACGCAAAGGTTCACAGAGAAAGAAAGTCGTAGACAATTTATGAGGTGAGCAAGAGGCTTTAATAAGATGTCTAAAAACCAGATGAAATGAACATAGATGCAGGAGCTGGCACTAAGAGAAGAAATATGGGCCCAAGCAAGCCATAAGAAGAGGAGAAGAAAGAGAAGCCAAACCCTTTTATGGGCCAATTTAATATGTGAATATATTCATTCGTTTAAATCTAAAACTTATTTATAAACATTCATTCTTCCCTCTCTCGCACAAATTGTTGTCTTATCTACGCTCACTCTCTTACAGCTGCTTTGAATTAAGTCTACTGTATCGATGGGCAAGTCATGCATAAGATGATACAGCAGCAGCTTCTTGTAGTGAGTCTTGATTTAACTCCAGTAGAATTCAATTCCATTAAATTATGGGCTATAAGGAACGTTGTATACAGGAGTTATGTTTAACTCTTCATAAGCTTTCTTAGACTCCTTAGTCTTATGAACTGAGAGGTTATCAACAAACAGGATGATCTCTTGGTTACTATACTTCTCTCTGAGCTTATGTAGGAACTCTATATACTACTCTCTCGCTTAATAGAGCGAGGGTGAATAACATAACTCTCTAGGCCTGAATCTTCACTTATACCAGCTAAAATTGCATGGGTGACTACCTTCACTTTTTAATCATAGACTTCTATATTATCATACTTCTTATACCAAGACTTATTAATAAAGGTGTTGAAGGTAAACACAGCTTCATCAGCGTGTATGAACTTGATATTATTAGTAATAGCTCTCTGCATTTAATCATATATATAGTTTAAATTATTACTATAAAATGGCACTGTAAAATCAATCACTCTCTTCACTCTGTTGACAGTCTTGAAAGTAATACCATTTCTTCTATAAATATTGGCTATAGTCTAAGGAGATATACGCATGTCAGGAAACCTGCGATGAAACATCACAGCTCGCTAGTCTAATGGAAAGTGTGCCCAATACTTCAAAGTCTTAGAGTCGCAGAGGAAGTCAATATGAGCCTGAGAGAACTTTTATTTTCTTGCAGGATGCGTTCAACAACCAGAATTAAAATGCTAAACAGCTAGCAAGCAGTGATACCTAACAGTTGAGGCACTCTTGCGTAATAACTTTGCTATTGCTGCATAATTTAGTACAGGTTTGGCTTAGTCTATATTAATACTTGTACCATACCTAAGCTTAAGCAGTAAATCTAAATATTACTCATCATAAATAGACCCTAAATTTCGCTAATTTCTATTTCTCATTTTGCAAATTGGCCTAATTTCTCTACTAACCCCAATAAGACCCCAACTATACCCTACAAATCAAAGCACTTATAAACCTCACTAAGGGGTTTTGGGGTTTTGATTATTTGCTTGATGTCTATTGAAAGTGAATGGATTGGAGTTGTTTGATTGGCTTACTTGGGAACTCATATTACTTATACAATTAAAAAGATAGTGAAGTTTTTAAGAATTTTAAATACTATGCTGATCAAGTTGTATCTCACTACCACCATTTTGATAAGACGATTAATCTTCGAAATTGCTGCATAAATATAAAAATTTACTAAATTGTGTTAGATGACACTTGCAGATTGATTAACGTGACTTTTGCTATTTTAACCACCTTCTTATAAGTAATTACTATTAGGTAGCTATGATTCTACTTAAGACTATTGATTCTATTCATTTAAATCAATGCTTGCAGCCTTTTGATATAAAAACTTATACTTAATTAAAAGAACAATTTGTCATTATATTTTTAAAAAACTTTTTTATTTGATCTAATTTGCTCTCTTCACTTGAATTTTTTATACTTCTTGATTTTTCTTCATTATTTTAGGGGTTATGATTACTAATATTTTGAGTTTGAAATTTATTCTAATAATTTTTAGAAATTTCCTCAGACTTCAAAGGTAAGTAGTAGGTTTATTGCGAATGTAAATCTTATTCTTCTTCACTTTCATTAAAGCTCTAATCGTTAAATTAAGAAACTTTTATTATTTTTTATAAATAGAATGCATAATTAGTTATAACTCTCTTTTTTATAATATGCATTATTAATCGTAAAATATTAAAATTTAAAACTTAGTTCTTAGTCTAGGATCTATTAAGAAAAGAATTTAAACTTTATGCGTTCTATTAGTTACTTTTCTAATTTTTAACATTAAAACTCTAATTTTATTAGGTAATCTAAAAACTATCATTAGCTTTCACATCAAATTTAAAATTATAGTATATTTTTTATTAATAATTATTTAATTTTTAATTTAGATTCTTCTTATGCTATTGGAGAAATGTCTCTTTATGATTTAGCACTCCATTATTTGTGTTTGTTATTACTCAATTAAAAATGTAAATTGACTCATTAATTTTATAATAAATTTCCTAAGATATACTTTTAATAATATTGACGATATCTTTGAAAGGCTGCTCATTTGGCTATGGGGATCTTGATGACGACTGCTTACTCTGACTTCTTAATCCTTTTTAATTTCCATTTTCATCGTTTTATATTTGTCTTAGAGGTGATTTTGAATTCGAAAATTTATTATGTGAGTTTTACATTTTGTTGTGGCTTGTCTATTGGGGAGTAGCTTATCTATTTGAGTTTGTTTGATTTTAAAATTAGTTATAATTGCTATAGTCTCTGTTAAAACCAAGTCCAAAGTTTAGATTTTTTAATTATATTTTTTTTATAATTAATACAAGTTAGGCTTGATTGCAGAGTCATCATAAGTTATAATAGTTAAAAATCATTTAAAAATGCTTAATTTGTTATTATATTTTCTTAGAAAATATCATAGTTTGACATTTATTGATTTGAACTTTTTGATGAAAATCCTTCTGGTTATCTTATCTAATTGCTTATCATTTCACTCAGACCATCTACAGATAAATAAAAAAACTATAAAATGTAGAAATGGAATTAATAGTGAAAATATATTAATAAATATTTGCAAAATTTATATAAACCAATAAAATCATTGAATGTATGGATAGAATGAATTATTTATAAATCAATATTGTTCTAACTTAGTATTCTAAACTGGTATATAGAATTGATATAACACCAATTTTAAGAAATGGGAATAATAAATTTTGAAGAAATTAATAAAGTAAAAATAAATTAAAAATAATTTATAAATTTTAATCTTGTATTCAAAAATGTTTTATTATTTTATATATATTTTTCGCAATCAATTCTAATTAAAGAATAATTTTTTACCACTTTGCTAATTTATATGATATATATTAACAAATATTAATTAACTTTTTTAAAATTTCTAATTGTAGTCCTCCACAATCACAGTTAAATTCTATTGCTAATCTTATTGGTATTCTTCTTAATCAATATTTTTTATATTAAATAGATATTAATTTTTTTGTTGATAAAATACTAAATAGTAAATAGTTAATTTTGAAATTATTATTTCCAAAAAATAAGATTCAATGAATTTAAAAAATTTGAAGCAATATTGTCTCTTGACTGATGGAAAAGTTGTGAATCATAACCCCAAAACTCCCACATTATTTTTTATGTTTTGACATTAATACAATAGATTAAAAATACTTAATTACATAAGCATACTTTTTATAACTGTCCATTCTTTCTGTATTTTAAGAACAATAAATCAATAATTAGTCAAATTTTTAGTAATTAAAATAAAAATATTTTAATTTATATTTAGATAAATATAATTGATCATACTTTTCACTTTAATTATGAATTATTGAACACCCTATTAAACTTTTCCTATTTAAATCTTTGTATTTTATTAAATTTAATTTATATTTATAAATTATTATAACCAAAATTTGTGAAGAAACGTGGTCAAAAACCATCAATAATATTCTAAAATTTATCCACTTAATTAACTCAATAGAAACAATAAATTATATTAAAAAAATGCAACAATTAGTATAAAATTCTTCCTTAATGAATAAACTGCGATAAAAATAAAATCAAGAAATCATATATAGTATACATTAATACTAAAAATATTAAAAAATCATACAAAAGGTAAACTTTTTAGAATTATATATATAGTGAAAAGATAATGATTAAAGTTTTATATGAAAGAGTATAATAATTTTAGGCAAATTATGAATTCTATAATTTAAGATATTCAAGTTATAATGGAACTTATAGATTTTTAGATATTATATAGATTGAATAATTTTTAGATTATCTAAGCTTTTAACCCATTTAATACTCAGTGATAACAACTAATATATTGAACATAAGCATGCAATAATAATTTGGAGATTATTTTCGAATCAAACAATTAATTAGAGTAATTAAAATCAATGATTAATGCAATTCAAAAACCAAAATGCTCATTAAAGAAATTTAAATAAAAATATAAATGTTGCTCTTAACTATAAGATTTATGAATTTAAAACAAACTTTGTTAAATAAAAGCACGTTTTGATATAAAAATTTAAATACTTTGACTAATTCATGTAAAAAATATAATTATTCACCTATTTCCAATAAAATTTCAATATTGAAACATTTTGAAAAAATCATGTGGATTGGAATTTTAATGCTACGATTAAGTTAGACTCTTATAGCCTCTGTTTATATGATGAGGAATTGTGACATTATTACTAGAATTTGATAATTAGGAGGGCTCATCCTCGAATTATTATAGTATTTTCTATTTTTCTCTCTCGACAAATTACTTTCAAAATTTTATAAATCCTCTTAAAAATTAAATAATATGACTTTAAACTTAACAAACCTATATCAGTTAAAGATTGCAAATATGAATCTAAGGTTAAAACCCTTAACTTACTAGGAATTTAAATAGGGATTAGTGACATTCATACTATTTTGCTGCTAACCTATTTTTGATATAATCTTTTTTGTAATTCTTACTTTAGTTTTAGTCAGAAGATAATGGTTTCTGCGATCCATCACTTATTGAGTTATTTTATTATTGATTCAATGAACTTTCATCAATTTTGTTGGTTAGCACAGTCTAATCTACTTCTATTAAATCTCTTGCTTGATTCATACAATATATAAACTATACTGTTTTAGGGAAATGTAAGCTAAAATATTCATAAATAAATTGATTGAGTATGCTCGAATCATTGACTAATTTTGACTTTTCTTGAACTTTCTTTTCCACAAGTTTGTTGGGTTTATTAACATTTTAATTGTTTTTATTTTTGGCTTAATTTCTTTTCATTTTAAATTATAAATTACTAAAACTCATCAACAACTAGATATACTTTATTTATTTATATTTTTAATACAATTGTTCATACTTTCTTATCAATTTATTTCAAATTGTTAATTGCTATGTATATTTATATTTTTGAGCAATTTAATTATTAATTAGATTTCAGTTTTATTTGAATTAGGTTTTTTTCTATAACTTTATTATTATACAACAAATCTCACACATTTTGAAGTTGAAATAATTTGATTTCGCAATCCCTGGAAACGCTAATAATATCAGTCCCAATAGCCAGCACGCCACTAATGACATCCTAATGCATAGTTTTAATATCCAAACACAGATTAGGGTGTTCTTTTTCAGGAGTAGATTCAATATCATCTTTATAAAGAATGATTTTATTAAGCTTTTTTGATTAATTGCGATTATTTTTACCTTTTCTCTTCGCATTTGTACTATCAATCTTCTACTCTTCTTAGTAATCATATATATCATCATAGTCTTCATCACCACCTTCGTATTCCAGAGAATTGTCATCGTTGAACTCTACTCTCTTTTTGGTTCTTTCTCTTCTTCTGTTTGACTATTATTTTCTGCTTTTATCTGATCTTTAACTGTAGTTATCGTCGTCATCTCCATAAGATTGGTAATCTGATTCACTTTGATAGCGGCTATCTGTTTAATCCTCGCTGTAATAATCATCAACATACTATGAATCTTCACTAAAATATATAATGCATTTAACAATATTTTTATATCTTCATCATCGTCATCACGCTTATCTTCGATCTAACTTTCATCATCATAATTATCTAACAAGTTTCTATGAGTATTCATATTTCTAGAGGTATCAGCTTGAGTTAATATACTAATAAATTATTTTATTAAATCTCATAATTATCAATTAACTACAATGAAATATATAGTTCTAGAAGTTGGCATATTTGTATTTAAGTTTAATCTAGGTATTGCCTTACCATCTCCAGTATTTACATAATCATTATCACCCCAATCACTATCATTCCTACTTATTCCTCCTCTTGAAATTCTACTTGTATAGTAACCTGCATTATTATTATAGTCGCCCTCTTTTTTGAACAAATTTTGCTTTAAATCAATTGGTATCTACCAAACTTTGAGAGTTTTATCGTCACCACAGGAAATTATGAATTCCTCCTAACATATAGTTTAATTTATTGATTATGGGGTGCTGGGATTATGAGGTTATTCATTATTATTTTACTGAAATAGAGTTAGAGATCTTATTTGTTTTGAGTGGCCTGTTAAGACCAATCAATTTTAATGTACTGGAGGGGTTTTGGGGGTTATAGCTTAATTTTTTTATTATTTCTTTTAATTTTAAGCTAGGTTTTAAGTCATATCAATATCAAATACTTCAATGTTTTACCCAACTCCAACAGCAATCCTATTGCCACTCATCTCTAGCATACAAAATAAAATAACATGTTAAATTTCATTAAAACTTAACTTCATCAAGTTTTATATAAATATTTAAGAAAGATAAGCTTGTGCTAATTTAAGACAAAACCAACGAATTGAAAATCCTAAACCTAGAGAAATATGTTTTTTAAAACTCGGCAATGTAAAACTCTCTTGTATATAAAATAGATTAAAGCTACTCCTCAGTCGATAATATTATTTCCAATAGAAGACTAATAGAACTTCATAAACATAGGAAACTACCAAATTTAAACACTTAAGAAGGAAATATGCACTATTCTTATTCTACTGTAATTTTAAGTGCCCTTACATCAATTAACAAAATAAATATGATTAAATTGATATATAATAAGCACACTACTGCTTCTTGCTTTTCAAGAAAAACACATAAATAATGGAAACATTAAATATTACAGACATTTGATTTTAATTAGGGACCTACTTGTATGTTAGAGATTTTAAAATAATTGAACTATAATGCCAATATTTATATATTTATGATAACTTAATCTTTCTTGAAACCATGGAGATTCAAAAGCGAGAGAACATCGCTTTAACTCGATTTACCAATAATATTCAAGCCCATTTACACATTTTAAACTACCACATGTCCTTTTGTTAACCCACCAATTATTACTTTATCTTCCATAGCTTTTATAATACAATTCACTTCAAATCCAGCGCCCATCTGATCTTCTGGATCATTTTTTTCATTAAATCTTATCATTATTTAATATGATTCGTCACATTATATAACAATTTTTTAAATTATCAAAAAGTGAGAAATTCTTTTAGTCGATGATTGTTTAACTCTCCAAATCCCATTCATTGATAAAGCCCATGCTATCACATGTCATAAAACTTTAATCTGAACTTTTAATTATATCTACCTGTGGAAAAGATTATGAAGGTTCTAAGTTAAATTCATTTGTGACTTTCATTAATTTGGTTTCTGGTAGATTTTCCAGGTTTAATCTTTTGTTCCCTTTAAATGTGTCCTTATCTCTAAAAACAGTAGGTATTTTAGTCTGCTCTAAGATATCTAAAATATAAAACGAACTTCATACAAATCATGTCATAGTTTTAAATTGAAGCTATATGTTTTGGACTTTCAATCGATATACTTAAATTACTTTTAAATATCTTCAATAGCACACTTCAAACTATCTTTAATGTTTTAAACGCTTTTATTCAACTGAACACTTTAGTCAATTCTCTTGTCTTCCCATTCTCTCAACTTCTTTTTAGCTTTTTCAAACTCTCTCCATCTATTATCAATCTCTTCTCTGTATTAAATCGGTAAGAACTTGTCCTTACTTGCTATAATTTAAATTCGCATCCTGTCTAATTTCTCTGGAGTATATTTGAGTACATGATATCCAGCAATAAGTTCCTTATATTGCTAACTTTTTATAATGTCTTTTGTTACAAGCTGCGCATATTAATTTATAGTGCGTTGAAAAGTCTTAATAAAGTTCTTGATTTCGAAGAGTTTAAACTTTTTATACTGATCAAAAGTCTCCTTGATTTCTTTAGATTTTTCAGAAAGGGTTTTGGGGTAAGTTTTCAAGTAATCTTTCAGGAAGAATTTCTTATGGTCTAATGATTGATGTCGAGCAATGCAAGTTTTGCAAAGTAGTTCACTGCAAGATTCGCAGTACATCAAGTATTCGGATTTGTGAGTCAGACATATTTTAAAGAATGGGTTTTAATCAGGCTTTAGGATGGGTTTTGAAGGTGTATCTGTGGTTTAAGGATTTGGAGTTTTATTATTCCCCTTTAAATATTTTTTAATTTTAAATAATTGCAATAATTTCCTTAAAATCTTAAAATTATTTTATATAAATTATTACCCTGCTGCCCCTATGTCTGCTAGTTCTATTTCTCTTATTTAGCTTTTTCTCTATTCAATTTTTAATCTTCTCTCTCCTATTAAATTCTCTATTTTTCCATAATCTTTTAATACTCTCTCTACTGCTTTAATTCTTACCTGATTTCCCTCTCTTTCTGTCTCTGCAAATCTCTCTGATACTTTTCATATTCTCTAATCTTTGATTTTTCATCATTAATTTGAGAATATTCATCTTTTACTTTGTCGTTTGTACCTTTGGATACCATACGGTTAACTTTCTTTTGAGTGGATTGCATTTTTAATTGAGAATATAATTATATTTATTGATTTTAAAAATTTAAATTAACTTATTTAAACTTTAATAATTATGCATAAAATACTTTGTCATATGGTTTTATAAAATAAAATTGAGATGTTTTTGAAAAATTTAATTGAAATAATGGTTTTACATTCAAGACATTACCTATCTATTGTTGTTGTTGTTATTATTGTTGGTATTATAGGCTTTCATTCTCTCTGAATATCTGAGATTCATGTAGTCATATTTAATATGATATTTTTCATCTAATTATTTAAATTAAAATCTTAAATTTATAATCATAAGATCTAAACTTTGCATTGTAGAGATTTACTAAGTAATCCCTGGCATCCAATATATCAAACTAAATAATAATAAGATAGCAAAATAATTCTATTTTATTCAATTTTATGATAGATAAATTGTTTTATATTATAATTAAACTCATTTGTTATGAGGGCTTTTGCAACTAAATCAAGATCTTGTATTCCTACTAGTAATGCCAGATTTATCATTGATCTCTTATGCTTAGCAATATTTGGGTTACTTTCCAAGTATTTTAACAATGAAAATTAAATCTCAATCTTATTCGTTATGATATAAATTCATTATGTTTTGTTTAATTTTACAGTACTTCTCCAAAGCTATATATATATGATTGATATATAATCAAAATGCTATATTCATGGTAGACTAGACTTTTCTCTTCCCTTCTTCCACTTCTTCGTCTTAAGCAATTTGATTACTGGGCACTCTGTCTTCATCCTCTCTTTTCCTCCTTTTGTCCAACTTAGCCTATTTCTTTACTTTATCTTATTGTTTTATTCTGCAATTCAAAGAGCACACGTAGAACTTCTTATCATTTACAATTAAATTAACAATTACAAAAATCTATAAGTGGAAAATATAAAATTTGATATCATTGATAATAAGCCATGTATTCTTATGATTTCTGATTTCCTTATCACAGCCATTCTAATAATAAAAATAACAATCTTCTCATTCTAAATATAAATTAATCAATGTGATTGCACTTAACTATGGCTTCCTCTGCATTGTCTTTCATCATTTCAAACCATGATTTAAGTTTCTCGAAATTGGTATATTGCAGATAGTCTTAAAACTCAATTAGTTTATTGTAAATGCCAGTCTCTCTCTAAATGTTGTCACCTTCTAACCCAAAGAACACCTCATTATTACCAAGATTAATTACTTTATTAATTATATAGGGTTATTTTAATGTATGTAATAATGTGAAGTTTCTTGTGGTAAAATTGCAGTTAATAAACAAACTACTCATAGCACATGTTGCACATGCAGCAGTCTACATTCAGGCCATAGAGTGAATTGTCAAAGTTATTAAATTCACATTTTTTATTGCAAATTACACAACTGCCTACTTTCTAAGATAATAGTTCACGCATACTTTTCATGTATCTCTTTAAGTTATTAAGGGGTTTTAAGGTTTTACTAATTTATAAATTAAAACTGTACTTTAATACTGTAATTAAACTGACACCCTATAATTATTAAATGGGCTATTGAGTATAATTGCATTAAAATCTCTATCGAGATTTTTAAAAGTATCAAATTCTTTCTGAGTGAGCTGGTTGCTATTGATGAAATCTTGTTCTTGCAATTTTTTATCGTAGGCAATAATGTCCTTTAATATGAAATGGCACTACTCGCTGCAAGTTTGGTAATTATCGTGGAGACGGGAACTTATCATGATATTGAGAATTGTGGATTTTACCTATCTTTAGCAAATAGAGCAACATAAAATATTATAGGTTATTAATCGCTTACTATATTAAAATTTTTAATATTTTTTAAATTAATAATAGAATCAACTAATTATACTTAAAATTTGTATATATTAATTTTTAAAATAAATGATTTTAAAAATCTAAATTTTTTATTATAAAATATGTAGTTTTACTAAACTATATTTATAATTACCTCAAATATCCTCAGCCATCAGATCCCTGATATCTTGGTACCATGCCCCTAAAGGTCCCTGATCCTTCAAAACTTACCCTTAATTTATTTGCAACTCCTAGAAAGCTTTCATATCTTCATGAGAAGGTTGATCTCCTCCAAAATATTTCTTGGAGCCTAGTTGATCAGAGAATTATTTGAATTTTTGTTGTACTGAGCTTCCTACCATGTTGCCTGAATTTTACTGAATAATTTCAACCTAATTAACTATAGTTATGTAATTGAGTTTGACTGTTTAATAATAATTATACCCTATGAGCATTGTTACCAAGATCTGGTTGTGATTGTTAAGGCTTTTTGCATACAAATCTCTACATACTAAAGCCATCATATTGCAACTCAGGATTCTCTGCAAATTTCATAAGTTGAAACCAGTCGGCATGTTGCCTATCGCATCTCTTGCATTTCCCAAGTAGTGCTAAAATGCAGAAATTCTTAGCCCAAGTTGGATGATATTTTCTGCATTTATCATTCAGACATTTCTCCTACTTCTCACAAAGATCCTGCAAAGTGGCTCCTTCTGGAGAGGCCAAAGTTTACTAGTTTTGATTTATGGTTCCTTAAGCAGGGGCATTGGGGTTAAATGGCTGGGGTTTGCCACCTTTTCTATTCATTTTAATGTACTAAAATTATACTACTAATATTTGATTTAGATATTGACTTAAAAGTGTCAAAATTACTAAAATTATATAAGTTTTTTAATCAAATTAATAAAATTTGATTAATTCAAATAATTCTATTAAATCTCAAATAAAATGGAGTAATTTATTTAAAAACCATTGTATATCATTATCTTTAAATAATTATCTTAATTGTGAAAATTTTTAAAAGGTTTTTCAATTTTAAAGTAAATTATCAATTATAATAATTTAGTTATGAATCTTCTTTACTAATAGAAATATTAATTTATTAGTAAATTACATTAAAAATATTTTAATAACAGCATTGAAAAGTTTAAACAGTTATGAATTTTAAGAAATATTTATTTTATTAATTTGTCTCAGTTTTATAATTAAGTACTTTAGAATCAAAATTTCAATCTTTAATTATTAAATTATTATTTATATAATTAATGCATATGTTTTCAATAAAACTTTGAGTAAAAATATTGAATATATGATTAATGATATTTCGAGCTAATCTTATATTTTATCTATAATTTAATTCTAATTATTTATTCCCATCTATATAGTTTATTAATTTTAAAAGATGTGGTATGCTAAAATTAACATATCTTAATAAATTAATTTTTTTATTTTAATATATATATATTTTTCTATCATGTTTATTTGAATTTCTAGTTTGATATTTAATGCATAAATTCAATACATAAATGGATTATATATATGGAGAAAAAAGGAAATTAGCATAAATTAATTAATAAAGAATTAAAAGTATGTAACAAAATATAGAACATTACGATCATTAGATAGAAGACTATGATGCTTTTAACTATAAGACTAATTTACTTTCTGTTAACCTTAATGCTATTATAATAATTTATCAGTGTTATAAATATATAATAAATTTTGATAAGTTTGTTACAAAGAATCAACATAAATAAATTCGGGATGGGGGAATTTTCCTGCACTGATATTTTATTTATGTTAAATCTAATAAATTTTACATAAATTAACAAATTAAATAGTTTTATGACACATTAAATATTAAGAGCATATTGTTCATCATTGAAATAGCTCAAGAAAATATAGTCTAACATTATATAGGCATAGTAAGAACAAGATAAATTGAATCAGAATTACACTAACAATAGGAAACAATATTTGGAATTACTATAGTAAGCAATATAATATTTATGAGACAAAACCTACAAATATCAGATGAAAATTGTAAACAATTTTTGGAATCTGAAGAGAGATATTGACTATTGAATAATAAATAAAAGTATAATTATAAAAGTTAAATTAGTCCTGAAGTTGGTTGATAGTTGTTATAAAGATTAATTTAATTAAAAAAATTAAAAAAAGTGCAGGAAACTTCCCTAAAATTTTTTTTATCATAAACCAGCACAGGAAACTTTCCCCCCCCCATAAATGCATATTACTAATAATTATTTAAGAATTAAATTAAATTAATTGTATTAATTCAATAACAAATACGATTCAATAGAAAACTTTTTGAAATGGATTATTTCAGTTAAATTTTACAAATATAAAAATAGCTTATAGCATCTTTGTATTATTGTTGCAATATTAGATAATTTTTATATTTTAATTTTAATTTTTTATACAATCATGCATTCATGGCATATTTTTGAGAAATTGATAAAGTTAATATAAATTGATTGACTGTTAACGAAAAATGCCTAATGTCGATAGCAATTAAACATTTAATAAATAAAGGTTTATATTTTTATAAAAGTTTTTATTTTTTACTCAATTTTAAAATAAATATGACTTAAAAATTAAAGCTTATTAAAAAAAGCTGAGTCACTAAGTATAGCAGAGAAGCTTCTGAATTAAATTTATAAAAAATCTGTACTATTTGAAGAATTCACAAGGTTTTATTAATAATTCCAGTTTCTTTTTTATTTAACTATTGCACTTTTTCATAATTTAAGTTTCCTATATTCTCAGTTTAATATTATTTTAGATTGATTACAAATAAAGAAGGGTTTCAAAGAATAGTAGATTTGTTAACAACTTGGGAAATTGATAATAATTTGAAAAAATTAAACTCAATTATGATTTTCAAAAATGATAACTTTGAAGAGAACTTGAGACAAATCGATTTATTTTTAGATTAATTTTCTGGTCCTTACGGTTATATGGGTTATCAAAGATTCACCAAAAAATATGTAAATAAATTGTTTTAAATTTATTTAAAAACGTCAGATTATTTATTAAATTTCAATTTTATTTTTACTTCTTAAGAATATGATTTTTAATTCCTAAAAATTTATATTCACTTCTTATTTTTTAATAAGAAATTTTCGAAGAAATTTTTAATCATTATATAAACTTCAAGTTCTTTTTTAAAGTCTAATGATGGAGAAAGGGAGAAAAAATGTTGATTCTTTATTATTATTATTTTTAAAACTATACTGTGATTTAATAAAATTAATTATGTTAAATTAATATAGATTATTTGAAATTTTCTCAATTTTATGAATTATATGCAGTCTGTAAAGCTATGCAATCATAATTTTACTATACATCTGGAATGGGGTATCCTAATAATATAAAAGATTTCAGATATTTTGAATCTATTGCAATTTAAGAATTGTAAAAGGTTGATATCCTTAAGAGAACTTTAATTTAAATGATTATCATAATATTTATTTCATATTAACTTTCTTTAAGGAGCCTTCTCGTGAAAGACTCAAAACTTTAAGTGTTCATGACTAAGTCAATTAATTGGTTAGTTAGATATTAAGTTAGTTAGTTAGCTAGTTATTAAATCACTTAGGCAAGTAAAAAGCAAAAATACAAATCAAATTAAGAAATTAGAGTTCACCTGAATCAAAGTAATTCATTACCCTGAATGTTGTGTCCTTCACTTGCTCCTTAATGATATTATGAATTTTCTCTGGTCCCACTTTCTTTGCTACTACCTCCGGTCCTTCTTCTTCATTGGAAATTTTATTGTTTGCCTCAACTCCATTCTGTTCTTTGACCACTTTTTAATTTACTTGGATTCACTTTTTCATTTACTTGGATTGTTGTATTTGACTTAGGTTATTTAGTTCCATCGTTTTAGAGGTACCGTTCGAACTCTGTCAAATCTTTTCCGAGCTCGCAAAATTGTCCCTCTCTTTTCTCTCCTTCTTCCAATTTAGAATACTTGGGCGTCCTTCTGAACTATTTTTTCCCATTGGTCTGTACGCGATTGTTAATTCATCATATCTGAGTTAAATTTTTGACCAATATGTTCCCAAAGTGCCATATTTCTTTTTTCAGTATTTCTCTAGAGTTCTTCTTTTCTATCTCTACAACTGACATCTCAATTTCCATCTTGATGTACTAAACTTTCAGATTTAACATCTATCTCTACATGTGTAGCCGATCTTTACGAAAATCTGGCACACAGGTTGTCCGTTGAGTTCGAGAGGTAGATAATATGCGATAAGGATTGCTATCAATCCACAATCTTCTGGGTCATTTACTTGGTTTATATATTTGTTTTGTGTTATCTTTTATGTCACAAACTCCTTTGCTACCAACCACTTCAGAGATAAGGTTGTTGATTTATCTCATGTGTTTCTACACCACCGCTAGACTTCCTACTTGACTCCTTGTGTCAAGTATTCCCATTTTCTTAGACTTTTTTTATCGCCTGTATAATGATCAAATTCTAGCAGTTTTTGATTGTGCTTTAGCAGCATACTGGTAGTATGATTCCCTCAATATCTTCATGCTGTGCATCCAGAATTTATTGTTTTCTATCTTCCAGTTCATCTGTCCTATAATATTTTCTCTGGAATATTCCATTGTCATTCAGGAGGATAGGTTGCAGGATCATCTGTGTTATTCTGTGCACATTGAACTGTACCTATTCTATCAGCTACATGCATACTTCCATATTCTCTTCCTAAATGTGTCTACCTTAAATTAGACTGATGAGTTGTCACTCATCATTTATCTCTTTCCAATGTTGATGTTATTTTTCTGACCACAACTCTTTCTCCATGACTTATCTTCGTCTAGCGTCTATATTGTCGTTGAATTTCCTTACTAGTGCCTTTTCTATCTTCGTTCTAGTGCTTGGGCAATATACAATTGTCGCCATCCTCGAGGTCATAGGTTTATATCCTTTTTTACTATGGATTATTTTGTCAAATCTGTGACACGTCGCCTCTGAAAGATCGATTAGATGTTTAAGTGTCATTTGGTTCCCTTGAATAAAATCAGTCCCATCTTCGTGCTTGTTGAACTAAACTATCTGTTTTTATGATTCTCTTATTTTCTTACTTGGGTTTGCTTGCTCAATCTTCAGTCTGCTTTTGAATATCATCTATTTATTAAATGAAACTTCTCTTTTCTTTTCCTCCTTTATGCCCAGAGCTTCTATCTCTATAGTCAAATCGAATATCTTTCACCTTCTCCCAGAATTTTCTCTTCCCTTTTTTTTAGACTAAGTTATTGGCATACTGTCTCTTCTCACTCCTTGATTGATGTTAGCCTTCTTTGTGATTTTCTTTGTCAATTTTAATCTTTGTAGATACATTTGTTTCTCTCTGTTTAATTAATTAATTTTAATTATAATTATAATTTCACTTGCATTTTACTTTCTACTTTCAATATTTATTACTATTTATTCTTTTCTCTGTCTTGGATATTCAATTTTCATGATTCTTCATTCTGTTTCTATCCATTGAATTGGACTTTTGGCTTCCTGATGTACATCACTCTGAAAAGTTTTCAATCTTTTTTGTAGTACTCTAGTGCTCCTTGAGCTGCTAACTTTTATCCTTTCGTCAAGCCATGTCATATTTGCTAGAATTTCAATTTTTGTTTTGTGAGCTAGGTCTATTAGTCTGTTTTCTCTAATTAAATTTGGAAAATGTTGTCGGGTCTACTGCCTGGTTGATTAGATTGAAATTTCTCATATGATTCTTATCCACAAACGTTTTTTTTTACAATGTAATAGTGGCTCATCCCATAATTCACGAGTGTCCTCCCTTAGCTGATTGCCATCATCGTATCCATTAAATGTTTCGTAATGAATTACTTTTTACTTTTTTATAGTTTAATATTTTTTAGATGAACTTGACATTAGCTTATATTTCTACTCCAGTACTCTCCCATATCATGTCTTATTTTATTTGTGTTCTTCTGAGATAATTAAATTATGATATCTGCTGTGCTACTTTCTTTTAATTGTGCTACATTTCTCAGTATTTAAATAGGAATATCTCTTGGCGCTTTAAATGCTATTCTATTCAGCTGTGTTTCCATTTTGTTAATTTTATCTAATTTTACACATTTAGCTGCAATGAGTAGCGTGTACATATAAAAGCAGTGACCTGATCTATGCTACATTATCGTATCACAAATAGTTGGGTTGTCTCATCTGGTAAATCTCTGTCTGTCTCTTCATCTCATTCCAAGTGTTCTCAGCATCTATTGAGGATTTTAGACTATATTCACTCCCAAGTATTCCTTCACTTTCTGAATTCCTTCTATTTGTTGAATTCGTTAAAATTATTTGGCGTTACTCAAGAATACTGTCTTTTTTTAGTTTAAATTCAAATTGTGTGTCATTTCAATTTATCAGAAATATTCCAGGATCCTTTTGAATTATTGTTGGTCCTTAATGTTTATGAGAATATCGTCTGCAAAGGCTATCAGTTTTCTTTATCTTATTATCTATAATAACTCCTATTAGGAATACAACGCGTCTTGCAAGTAAATGTTTAATAGCATTGGGGATATTCTGCTTCTCTGTGCAACTCCATTCTGAGAATTTATATAATCATCTTCGTATTTAAATCTAAAATTTGTGTATAGTTCCTCTATTAGTTTGATGGTGGCTTAATCGTCGCCTGACTTTGCCCTGTCTCTTAAAATTCCCATTAGTTTGCCTTTCAAGAATAAGTCGTAAGCCTTTTAGAGATCTACTATAGGTATTGCTCTCTTTTCTTATTATTCCTTGTTGACTTTTAAATATATTCTAGTAGTCTAATTAGGATTAAGTGGGTGCTCTTAATTTTTTTGAATCCGCTTTAATAGTTGCATGTTTGAAGTTGAGAGCTTTTCCCACTTTGGTGTTTGTTTAAAATAAATTTTTCAATTATTTTGCCTAAATGTGAGTTCACAACAATCGACCTCGAAGTGTTATTGACTTCTGGGTAATGATTTCCAACTGTCTTGCTCAATAAGATTAATTTGCCTTCCTTCAGATTTTAAGGTATCTATTCTGCATTTAACTAGCTTGCTATTTTAATGCACGCTGTTTGAGAATGCTTTCTGATTTTCCTAAGATTTTTCTATCAAAGCCATCTGGGCCTATTGATTTGTTGAAGTTACATTCCATTATAATCAACTACGTTTAATCCCCAAAATACTTCTGTCTCCTCTTCACCCTTCATCATTTGATCGCCTGGTTTGACTTTCAAATCTTGTTACTTCCTATCATCTTAATATAAGTTATTGTAAAATATTAGGATCTTCTCCAGAGATTTCTCTCCTAGATTAATTATTTCTCCCTTGCTTGTCAATCCCTTTATTGGTTTTCCTACTTTTAATTAATCTCTTTACCAAGTATAAGAATTCTTTAACGTCGTTCTTCTCTAGACATTATTCTATTATTCTTATCGCTTCGTTCTTATTTTTTACGCTTCTAAGAATGATTTATTAATTGCTTGATTGTTGCTTCTAATCGCCCATTCTGGGGGTTGATTATAACAATTCTTTGTCTTGCTATGTTTGTCTAGTTTCTCCTCAAAGCATTTTTATATTGGATTATCTAAATCTTTCTCAGATAACATTTTTCCTTCTTCAATAAATGTTTTCCAACATTACTTTCGGGGGGAGGAAGTTTCCTGTCAAGAATTATTATAAGATTTAAATTTTAGGGAAGTTTCCTGTCAAGAAATTTTTATTTTTTTTATTTTACTTTTTTTTTCAATTATAATTTTGGAAAACTATAAATATTTTTGATGATTTTCACTAACTTGTGATTTAAGGAATTTATTCTACCACTCATGAAGTTTTACAAGATCTACTATATTTCAACAAATATTTTCATATTTATATCTTATTATTTTCCAATAATTTTCCCAAATTTTTAGTAAAAATTACAATTAAATATCATACTATAACTAAAATTATGATATTATATATAATTGCACTTTATTATTTTTCAAATTTTAAAGCATATTTAACTTATCCTTTATCCGTTTAATGAGGTAAAAATTATGAATTAAAATATTTTATATTTAAATAATAAAAATTATATTTAAAAAATTTATTTGACAGGAAACTTCCCCCCCCATTACTTTCTTATATCCGAGACTCTAAACCTCGAACTTTGTCTTATAATTTGAGATCTTTTTCTTAATATTTTATACTCTTTTTGACTTGAATTAATTGTTGTGGATAATCTTAGTTAGTCTGTTTCCCAACTTATTGTCTCTACATTCGAGAATATATAGTCTTGTTTATTTTCTTTTGCATGAGTTTCCACTACATATGGAATGGATTCTTTAAGACCTTCTTTGTTTAGTCTTTCGCTAAGTTCTTTAATATGGTAGTTGAATCCCCATTACTATAATTCTATAGTTTTTGCATTTAAGCTTCTGAGATTTTATCATTCTATAGTGTCTGTTCTACAACTCTTTTACTTAGTCATTTTAGTAAGGTGGGATATACACAGCAAAGATATTGAGTGGGAAAGCCTTGCATGTTTAGTATATTCCACGTTACATTTTTTCCCTACGTTTTTGTGGTTTTCATTTGGAATCTGCCCCATTTAGTGACAGTCCTCCGCCATTCCTGGCAAGTTGGTTTTGTGCAATTTTCTTATTGTTGAGACCTATTATTCTTTGCAGTCTTGTCTAGACCAACTCGATGAAATCTGGTTTTTTGAGTCAATCTTCCTCATCATTTGATCTTGATTCAATTCAGAAATTAAAATTCCCACGTTTTAAATGCAGATACATATCTCGAACGTCTTCGTTGATAGTTATATTTTTTTTTGGAAATAATTTGTGTAATAATCTTACTTCTCTAATTTTTTTTAAATATCTTGTTCCACTTGACCCACCCTTCCACTTCTTTTACCGGTTGGAAGAAATGAAGATGGCGACCGGTCTCCAGAGGTAAACTGAATTTATCTAAAGTTTTATAGTTGTTGTGAATTGTCTAAACATTTGGGTGTATCTGAGGTTATATCTAGGAGCTCTTTTTTGAATAAACAAAGTAGTCTCTGAATGAATTCTGTTTTTCTGTTTTGATTTCTTCATCTCTGTTTTCATATATGGGTAGAATCCTCCTGGGCTGTGCTTACTGTTTCATTTTGGCCACCTTTTTTTTCTCTTTGTTTAATTAATTAATTTTTTACTAAGTTGATTAATCTATAAAATATTTTTGTATTTTAAGTTGAAATTCCTCCTTATGATGATTTTGAGTGGGCCTCAAACGAATTTGGTATGACTACAGATTCCGGGCAATAATATGATCTATCAGAATTGATTTAAAACGACTACTCAATTTTTGGAAATATTCACAAAGTTAACAAAGGACTTAATAAAGTCAGACCATCATTTGCAAGTTTGATATCAAATGATATTAAAAAAATTGGACCCAAACTAGATTAAGATTAAGTGCATTCCAAGAATTTATAGTGAAATTACTGTGATATATTTAGATAAATAAGTATATTTCCTTTAATTTTGCTTTTATTTTATCAATTCTAAAAGTATTCAAATCTTTGGATCAATTATAAATTTTATTTAACAAAATGTCAATTTAATAAACTAATATAGTTTTAATGAATTTAAACTAACATTTTTCAAAAACCTCTAAATGTTGAACATTATAGAAATTCCATAAATTATAATAATTCAAAATTAAATGTTCGGCCCGAGATCCCCATCCCCAACTCCCTCCACCACCTCCTCCGCCTCCCCAACCCTTAAAATACCCCATTTCATATCATATTTTATGCTTACAGAGTCTAAATCGAATTCCTTCTTGACATCTTGACATCTCGACATCAAAGGCCCTATTTTATATATAAAATTTCATAAGAGTTTCAAAATTCTATATTTCCATGTTAGTGCCTAATTTCATATAAATTTTACGATTTGATAAATTTCACTATGTTTGCAACTATTTTCACACTTTCCCTAATAAAATATAAATTGAAAAAACTTTTCCATTGATTAAAATTAGAATTTTATAATTATATAAAATTTAGATACAATAACGTACAAATTTTGTTATAAAAATTTTTTATCTCTTAAATCAACTTCATTCGACATAATTCAAAGAAAAAGTCTGATTATTTTTTAAAGTCTTTAATTTTCAATAGTTTATATAGATAATGAAATATAAATAAATCAAATACTGAAAATTAAAGACTTTAAAAAATAATCAGACTTTTTCTTTGAATTATGTCGAATGAAGTTGATTTAAGAGATAAAAAATTTTTATAACAAAATTTGTACGTTATTGTATCTAAATTTTATATAATTATAAAATTCTAATTTTAATCAATGGAAAAGTTTTTTCAATTTATATTTTATTAGGGAAAGTGTAAAAATAGTTTCAAACATAGTGAAATTTATCAAATCGTAAAATTTATATGAAATTAGGCACTAACATGGAAATATAGAATTTTGAAACTCTTATGAAATTTTATATATAAAATAGGGCCTTTGATGTCGAGATGTCAAGATGTCAAGAAGGAATTCGATTTAGACTCTGTAGGCATAAAATATGATATGAAATGGGGTATTTTAAGGGGTGGGGAGGCGAGGGAGGTTAGGGGATCTTGCGCGATACAATTAAAGCAAAAATAATTTAAAACTATATTCATTTACTCTTCATTTTCTTAAGCAATTGTTTTGCTTAACTCATTTAATTTGATCATTTTCTAAACCCTCGGCACTTTTAAATAAGTGCCGACGGTTGCTGCTATTCCACAATTTATTGTATATCCAATGAATTAACTAATTGATTTCAGGAATTTTTATTTAATTATACTAATAGTTTAGGATTTAAAAATCCTAATTGAGATCAGAACTCCCTTAAGATCTATTTAAATCCTTAAAGAATATAAAAATTTCTATGAAATTATTTAATAATAATATTTATACGGAAGACTACACTTTAATATTTACTTTTATGTCAGGTAAATAATTCTTTATAAATCAATCAAGATTAGTGAAATTTAAAATTGATTTTTGAATCTTGAATCTATACAACAAAGTTCTAGAAAAAGTGCAAGTTAATCATTTTAATTTAATTAAATTTTAATTATATTATAAAATGCCCTCAACCGTCGTCACTTTTTAAAATTTGCTGACGGTTGGAAAATTAATTATGTATACTTTAGCTTATGATATTAATCATGAAAGCTAATAGATCATTATTGTAGACAATGTAAATAAGTCTGCCATGATAAGTTGTTATTAAAAATTTGACAATCGTCTTGGCTTTAATGGATTATTACATTATTTATTACAGATTCTCTCTTGGCTATGATAAAAAATTATAATTCTGATGAGAAAGTTAATAATTTTTTATTTAATAATTTATAATCCTGTAATCGCTTTGAGGAATATTGATGAATAAAATTAGATTTTATTATTTATATGCACCAAATATAACTACTCAATTATGAGGTTTAATCATTAATAAGTAAAAAATAAATTTCATCTCTAAAAAATTTAAATTCTTAATCTTTAAATTGAATTGTGCCTTAATAAAAATGCATCATATATCCTTCAATGTCAATATTTTTTAATAAATTTAAAAATTATCAAAATTATAATTTTTATTATTTTTTTAAAGCTGAAATTATATGGAATATTTTTTAATAAAAAGTTACAATTTTAATTTTTGATCGAAAAGATCATATAAATATTTATTAATGATATAAGCATAATTTCAATATTTATTATAAATATTCTTTCCTAAATCATCTTATTTTGGCTTAATTTAATTATGTATATAAAATTTATTTTTTTGAATAATTAAGGAATGAATATTTGCCAATATATCATCATAGTACCTTTCTTTAAGGATATCTTAGCCTTAAATAACTTATAAAAATTTTATAAAAATTAATATACAAAATATAATATTTTATAGTTTGAAAAAACTTAATTGCATAATATTAATATAATTTAATGTTATTATATTTATAATAAGCATTCCTTAATTTACAATTTCGCTTTAATTATAGTTTTTTTTCTAAATCATAGGATTTATACTTTAAATTATTGTAGGAATACATTTGAAATTGGGAAATTATAATTAAATAAATTAAAAAATGAAAATCAAATTAGTGGAAGTTAAAGCTGGCCAATTTATACGATTTTGGGTTCATTCGATATGGAATTCAAAATCAGCTGGACTTAACTATCGGCGGTACTATTTTATCTCATCCCTAGAGAAATAACATAACTTTAATGTGAGGGCATAATTCATTTAATTTAGATGTGTTTAACTAAACTCAAGTTATCTCTATCCAATGATGAGATAAAATAGTACCGACAATAGTAAAGTCGGGCTGATTTTGAATTTCCTATCGAATAAGCCCAAAATCGTATAAAGTGGTTAACTTTACTGCCACTAATTTGATCTTGTTTTTTTTTAATTTATTTAATTGTTATTTCCCTATTTCAAATCAAAACCCCAAAACCCTTTCAGTAGTTTGATTGAATTTTGATTGATATAAGTAGACTATTAAGGCATACTTTATTAGGGTTTTAATAGGGTTATGTAGGGTTCAATGTTTAAATATTAGTTGTTCCGACCGACAACCACCACCTTCGCCACCCGACCCATCCTCCACCCCCACCCGTATACCTGGACCCTACCCAACCCCCATAAAATACCCCATTTCATATGAAAAAGTCTTTCCCAGAGTCTCAATCGACTTCCTTCTTGACTTCTCGAACATATAATAGTTATTTATTATATAAAAATGTCTAAATTTTTTATAATATCCCCTTATTATACTATTTTCGAATATTATTCATTTATTTATTCTTTTTTATAAATTAGTTTACATTAGGCATATGTTTTAGTAGACACACTTTTCATTTTGTATGATTTGTATAGATTTTTATGCTATATACTCATAAAAATAATAGTAAAAAATTTTATGGACTATATTAATAAAATATATAAATTTTATTTTGAATTTCTTAACAATTTTTAAATTTTTTATATTTTATTATTTAATAATATGAAACTTTTTAACAATTTATTATAAAATAAAAAAAATTTTAAAATTGTTAAGACTACTTTTTTGATATATGACGAATGGTGTTGATTTAAGGAATAAAAAAATTCAAAATAAAATTTATATATTTTATTAATATAGTCCATAAAATTTTTTACTATTATTTTTATGAGTATATAGCATAAAAATCTATACAAATCATACAAAATGAAAAGTGTGTCTACTAAAACATATGCCTAATGTAAACTAATTTATAAAAAAGAATAAATAAATGAATAATATTCGAAAATAGTATAATAAGGGGATATTATAAAAAATTTAGACATTTTTATATAATAAATAACTATTATATGTTCGAGAAGTCAAGAAGGAAGTCGATTGAGACTCTGGGAAAGACTTTTTCATATGAAATGGGGTATTTTATGGGGGTTGGGTGGGGGTTGTCGGTTGGAACAATTAGTAATTTAAGTGAGTATAACAAGCGAGTTTTTTTAAAAAATATTTCACACAAACATAAGCTTAGAATCATGTGGCAGTTCTCTGAATTTTATCTTTCTAAATAGATGTTTGATTGTTTCTATTGTTTGTTAATTCTCTTAGCTTGGCTTTATAATAGTTGAGTATGCAAGTTCTCTGAGGCCTCCATTTATTTTATTTTTATCGAGATCTTGTTTGATTCTCTGCTTAGAATCTCTCTCACCCCTGCAGCTAAAGTAATCGTTTCTTGGCATGTCACTCTCATTATTATTACTGCTAGAGCCCAGATATCCCATTAAGTGTCTCCATCTCTCCAATCCTCTCTCTCTGGGAAATATCCAGGAGTGCCGTATACATTTCCTTATGCAGAGGCTTGCACTCTTTGAGCTCTGTTGATGTCAATAATATAAACTCTAAGAGGCTAAAAGTTCATCATGATGTTCTATGGCTTTAAGTCTCTATGAACATAACATAGCTTGTAAAGCTCTTCAATCCCTTCAACTATCTGCTATACTATCTAGCTAATTTATCTCTGACATCTATTGTCAGATAAGAATTCTCTGTAAGTCATTTCAAGTAAAGGAAGCCTGAAGGCTACATGATCTTTACCAAGTAAAATAGCATCAAGCTAGATGATATGCCTGCACTCATTTAACTTTGCCTTTTAAAGAGCATAATACTCATTTGCAAATTCCATTTGGAACTTGTCATCAGCAAGGAAGTAATTGAAAGGATATATCTTGTAAGCATATTAGTCATCAGTAATGACTCTCTTCTCTATTTTTTCTTCAAGAGTGAGGTAGCTTTCTAGGCAAGAATCTAAGTCAATAATTTTTAATATGGGAATCTTCATTGCCTCTATTTTAACCATGATTTAATTGATCTCAGAGACTGGAAAGTTCTTGACTGCTTTCTTCATTTTGACTTACTTCTAGACTTCAACTCTAAGAGACTCCACTGGGTTTCTTGATCTCCTCTTTTAGAGGAATCTATTCCCTGTAGGTTCATGAATAAAGACAAAACTTAAATTGTGCTTTTTCTTTAAGTCCACTTTGAGGTCTCTTGAGAATATGGCTTCTCACATAACTCATAGGCATACTTCCCATCTTTCTTTTAATGCTTGAGGTATAACCTTGGCATATCATTGTGTATATCTCTCAAGTGTCTCTTATAAGTTGAATTGTAAGGGAAAACTTTATTACATTCTTTGCATTAATAGTCAACTTTGGCTTGTAATTATTAATGCTCTATGGAGGGTTGTTTAACCTCCTTCTCAATTTCACAGCTTCTATGATTGCCTCCTACTTAACTTATATTTAAATATCAAAGCTAGACTGGTCAAAGTTGTCATAAGTAGGCTTTCACTGTGAACAAGCGTCTCTGGTCTCTACTTTTCTTGGTTGCTGTAATGATAACTTTTATTGAATTGATCCAAGTAATTCCGCTCTTCTCAAAAGGTTAGCGCTCATTTTAGTTTGCTGATATATTTTATTATAATAATGATATAATATACCTTGATAAACTATAATAGGAGAGTATAAGGCACTCTGGTAGTTTGTTTGCTGAGAGGTAAGAAAATGAACTGTCCATAAAAGACTCTAAGTTGACATATTTTATGAGAATTTTATACATTTTAGTAAATTAAAATACTCCTAATGAAGTTTTGTTTCTCTAGGAGGTCCTCCAAATCCATTTTGAACTTAATTTGGAGGTAATGTTATTAAACATTTTTTAATTTGATATGCTCCTAATTAAGTTTTAACCTTAAAATTTAACTCCTAATAAGATTTTAACTTAATTTGGAGGACCTCCTAAAATAATTAAACATTATTAGGAGCAATTTAATGGAGATAGATTGATAAAAATGGAAATAAATCTGTGAAACTTGGAGCAAGCTTTTCAATGCTTCTCCATATATCTTTTTAAGGTTGACCTCTAGTAAGTCCTCCCTATTTAATATTAAGATTTTAATAAACTTAGAATGGATATCCATAATTTTAAATTTCATTAACATTTCTAGAAAGAGGAACAAGATGGAGTCTATGAATGATGCAATGAAGAGAATTTAATTTCAAGATTTAATAGGAAAATTTCGGAGTAAAGAGGACCTTTATAGATATTTGGTATAGCAAGTTAAGTGCTTAAGTAAGATTAATAAATTAATAATAGTTGGATTGTTCTTGCCGACTTAGGAGGGAACTAAAATCTGATTCTTAAAAGCCTTGCTTAGTGAAGAGAAAAATGCTTTTAAGTCTAATGAAATTAGGATGATAGAGATACCTAACTACCCTGAAATATCAGTGACAAACCTATATGACGATGCTATGAGTGATCCGACGTAGCTCTCTACCTTCCATCAAAGCTACCGCTCTCTAATAGGTTGCTAGAGAGAAACTTCTTCTTTGGTGTTCTTGCAACTCTGAAACCTGAGTACTTAAGTGAAGTTATTTAAGAAGCTCACAAGAAACGCTACAGCATCTCTCCTGAAGAAAAAGAGAAGCAAGGTATTAAAATAAGTGATACCTGGCTGTAGGAATTTCAGAAGCATCCTTTCATCTCTAGTAAGCTTAGTCTTCTAACTTTATAGAAAAACCTGGTACTGCTATATATTTGATGAAAGAGCGCAGCAAATTAAACAGAGAGAGAAAGTCTCAAGTAAGGCATGAATTGAGTACGAGGCTCTTTAAAGATTTTTAAAAGCCAGACGAGATGAACATAGATGCAGGGGCTGGCACTAAGAGAAGAAACATGGGCCCAAGCAAGCCTTAAGAGGAAGAAAAGAAAGAGAAGCCAAATCCCTTTGCGGGTAAATTTAATATGTGAACTTATTTATTCGTTTAAATCTAATACTTATTTATATACACAAAATCTCCCTTCTCTTGCGCATACTTTAGCTATATCATCGCTGACTCTCTTAGCAGCACTCTTAATAAAATCGACAGTATCTGTCTTTAAATCATGGATCATATGGTAGAGCAGCAATTTCTTATAATAACCTTTCAATAACCCCAATATAATTAAATTCCATTGAACTATGGCTGTAAGGAACATTAAATACAGGTATTATATTTAGCCTTTCATATTCCTTCCTTGAGTCTTTAGTTTTATGAACTGACAAGTTTTCAACGAATAGAATATCTCTTAGTCAGCGTACTTATCTCTGAGTTATTGCAAGGACTTAATATATTATTCAGTCTTTATAGAACGAGGGTGAATAACATAAGTCTCGAGGCGACTATCTTCACTTATTCCACCAAGAATAGTATGAGTTTACACCTTACCTTTTTGTCATAAACTTCTTTGTTGCTGTACCTCTTGTACTAAGACTTTGATATAAAGGTATTGAATTAAATACTGCCTCATCAGCGTGTACGAACTTTATATTATGCTCTTAAGACCTCTGCACTTAATCGAATATATAATTTAAATTAGTCTTATAAAATGAAAATGGAACATTTAAGTCAATGACTCTCTTAATGCGACTGATTGTCTTGCAAGATATTCTATTATGTTAGCTATCGATTAAGCAGATATGTGAAGCTCAGGAAAT
Source organism: Oxytricha trifallax (assembly GCA_000711775.1). Taxonomy (NCBI): domain Eukaryota; phylum Ciliophora; class Spirotrichea; order Sporadotrichida; family Oxytrichidae; genus Oxytricha; species Oxytricha trifallax. The sequence goes on along the minus strand of ARYC01017410.1, from coordinate 11,732 downwards.
TGGCTATGAAACATCACAGCCCTCTAGGTTAGAGAGAAATGAGCCCAGTATTTAAGAGTCTTATCATTTATAAGATATTCATTATGATGCTGCTAAAATTTTAAGGGTCTCTTAGGCTTAGAATTAAGATGCTATCTCTTTAAATTCAATGCTTATAGACAGTGAGTCCTCAAGTTGCTAAAGATTTATGGAGTAGGCTTGCTTTAGACGTATAATTCAGAACAGGCTTGAGTTATTCACTATATTCCTCACATCCATATCGCAACTTAAACAATATATCTATATATTCACTGTCATAAACTGACCCCAAACCTCGCATATACTCTCTTAAAATACTAATATTTAAACATTAAACCCCTGCATAAACCCTATTAAAACCCTAATAAAGTATGCACTAATAGTCTACTTTTATAAATAAAAAACTCAATCAAACTACTGAAAGGGTTTTGGGGTTTTGATTATATATCAATATTCTTACTTAGAATTTTAAATAGTTAAAGTTTTTAAAAGATTTTTCAATATTAAAGTAAATTTTCAATTATAATAATTTTAGTTATGAAGCTTTTTTTACGAAAAAAAATATTAATTTATTAGTAAATTACATTAAAAATATTATAATAACAGCATTGAAAAGTTAAAATTACAGTTAGAAATTTTTAGAGTTATATTTAATTTATAAATCTGTCTCAGTTATATATTTAAGCAACTTTTGAATCAACATTTCAATCTCTAATTATGTTGAAATTATTTAAATTTATAAAATCAATTTAATTAAATTATAATTTTATTTTTATTTAATTAATGCATATATTTTCATTAAAACTTTAAATAAAAAATATAATATATATGATTAATGATATTTCTAGCTAATCTTATACTTTACCTATAATTTATTTAAAAAATTTATTCCCAATTATAATTTTTAATTTTAGAAGTAGTGATATGCTAAAATTAACATATCTTCATAAATTTATTTTTTTGTTTTAATTTATATATTTCTTTCATATTTATATGAATTTCTAGTTTTATTTTTAATGCATAAATTGAATACATAAATGGATTATATATATGGAGAAAAAAGGAAATTAGTATAAATAAATTAATAAACAATTAAAAGTATGTAACTAAATATAGAACATTACGATCATTAGATAGAAGACTTTGATGCTTTTAACTATGACACTATATTACTTTCTGAAAATCGCAATGCTATTATAATAATTTTATTTGTGTTAAATATATATTATATATTTTGATAAGTTTGTTACTATGAATTAATATAAATAAATTCATATTAATAATAATTATTTATAAATTAAATTAAATTAATTGTATTAAAAGAATAACAAATACGATTTAATGGAAAACTTTTTGAAATGGATTATTTCATCTAAAATGTTCAAATATGAAAACAGCTTATAGTAACTCTTTTTTATTGTTGAAATATTTTATGAATAAATATTATATAATTTAAATTTTTCACACAATCATGCATTCATAGCACATTTTTGAGAAATTAAAGAATTTAATATAAATTGGTTAGAATTAGCAATTATCGAAAAATGACTAATGTTGATAGCTTTTAAACATTTAATAAATAAGGTTTTTATTTTTTACTCAATTTTAACATAAATATGACTAAAATATTAAAGCTAAATAAAAAACAGCAGAGTTATTAAGTATAGTAGAGAAGCTTCTAAATTAAATTCATAAAAAGCCTGTACTAATTAAATAATAGATAAGATTTTAGAAAAAATTTCAATTTATTAATCTTAAAATTGCATTTTATCATAATTTAAGTTTAATTTATTCTCAGTCTATAAATTTATAAGAATGATTATGTATGAAGCAGAATTTCAAAGATTAGAGGATCACTTAACAACCTGGGAAATTGATTATACTTTGAAAAAATTAAACTCAATAATGATTTGCAAAAATGACAACTTTGAGGAAAACTTTAGACAAATAGTTATATTTTTAGATTAATTTTGTATTGTTTACTATTGTCAGGGTTATCAAAGATTCACCAAAAATAAGTAATTAAATGGTTTTAAATTTATTTAAAACCGTCAAATAATTTCTTGAAAATCAATTTTTATTTTTTCACCTAATAAGACTATGATTTTGAATTCCTAAGAATTTCTATTTACTTCTAATTCTTATATAGAATTATCGGAAAATATATTAATAATATATAAAAAAAATTTAAAAAATTTTAGAGTCTAATAATGGAGAGTGAGGGAAACATTTTTTAATAATCATTATTATTTATAATAACTTTACTGAGATTTAATAAATTTAATTATGTTGTATTAATTTAGATTATTTGAAATTTTCTCAATTTTATGAATTATATGCAGTTTGTAAAGCTATGTAAGCATAATTTTAATATATAAATGGAGAGGGGTATTCTAATTTAAAAGATTTCAGATATTTTGAATCTATTGCAATTTAGGAATTGTAAAAAGTTGACATTATTAGAAGAACTTTAATTTAAATGATGACTATTATATTTAATAAATTTACACTTTCTTTAAGGAACCAACTCGTGAAAGATTTAAAACTTTAAGTGTCCATGACTAAGTTAATTAAATATATATAATATTAATATGAATTTAAGTTGATATCACTCCTTATGATGATTTTGAGTGGGCCTCAAACGAGTTTGGTATGACTATAGATTCCCGGTAATAATATGACTTATCAGAATTCATTTAAAACGACTACTCAATTTTTGGAAATATTCACAAAGTTAACAAAGGACTTAATAAAGTCAGACCATCATTTGCAAGTTTGATATCAAATGATATTAAAAAAATTGGACCCAAACTAGATTAAGATTAAGTGCATTCCAAGAATTTATAGTGAAATTACTGTGATATATTTAGATAATTAAGTATATTTCCTTTAATTTTGCTTTTATTTTATCAATTCTAGAAGTATCCAAATCTGAATATCAATTATAAATTTTATTTAACAAAATGTCAATTTAATAAACTAATATAATTTTAATGGATTTAAACTTCCATTATTTTAAAACCTCTAAATGATGAACATTATTACATTATTTCTAACAGATTCTCACTTGGCTATGATAAAATATTATCATTCTGCTAAGAGAGTTAATGGTTTTATATTTAATAATTTATAATCCTATAATCGCTTAGAGAGAATTGATGAATAAATTTAAATTTTATTAATTATATGCACCAAATATAGCTTCTAAATTATGAGGTTTAATCATTAATAAGTAAAAAATTAATTTCCATCTCTATAAATTCTTAATCTTTAAATTGAAAATGATCATTTTTAAAAAATGCATCATATTACCCTCACTGTTCAATATTTTTTAAAAAATTTTTAATTTAAACAATATTATGTATTTATTATTTTTAAAACTATATAACAATTTGGAATATTTTTTAATAAAAACTATAATTATAATTTTTGATTGATAAGATCACATAAATATTATTAATGATTTAAGCATAATTTCAATATTTGTTATAAATATTCTTTCCTTAATCATCATATTTTGGCTTAATTTAATTATATATATATATGAAATTTATTTTTATGAATAACTAAGGAATGAAATATTTACTAATATATCATCATACTACGTTTCTTTATGGATATCTCAACCTTAATTAATTTAGAAAAATTAAAAAAAAATAATAATATACAAAATATAATATATTTTACTTACAAAATTAATTCTATAATAGTAAATTCAAATTCAATGTCATTATATTTATAGTAAGTATTACTTAATCTATAATCTTGCTTTAATTATAGTTTTTTCTCTAAATCATAGGTTTTATACTTTGGATTATTGTAGGAATACATTTGAAATCGGGATATTATAATTAAATAAATTAAAATTAAATCAAATTAGTGGCAGTTGTTAATGTAAACAAATTTAAACAATCTTGGGCTCATTCGATAGGTAATTTGAAATTAGCTGGACTTTTAATTAGGCTGTGCTATTTTATCTCATCCCTGGAGATATAACATAACTTTAATGTGAGGCTATAATTTAATGAATTTAGAGGTGTTAATTAAACTCAAGTTATCTCTATCCCCAAGGATGAGATGAACTTGTACCGCCAATAGTAAAGTTCACCTGATTTTGAATTTCCTTTCGAATGAGCCCAAAATCGTATAAATTTGCCAACTTTAACTGCCACTATTTTGATTTAAATTTAATTAAATTTATTTTAATTTCCCAATTTCGAATGTTTTCCTACAATATTCATCTAATACTTCTTTTCAATTAAAGTTTTTCTCTTATTTTTCATAATTCGTTGAAAATCTTTTAGGGTGGTGTTCTCATATGGGGCAGAATTTTTTTAAAAACAGAATTTTATCAAAATTATAAAACTTACTAAATATTTAATAATATTAATTTATTTGAAGATAATACAGACCCTCAAATCATGATAACTGACTATCACAAGAGTAAATTAATTTTATTTACTAAACAAATTCTAAACACCAAAACCCCTTATTGAGTTTTAAATATATTTTGATTGATGAGGCTAATGTTTGGGATTAAGGTTTATTTGAGTCTGGAAGCATCACTTTCACTCTATCTAGTTAAGAAAATATGAAAATTTTAATGATCAACTTTTGTATACTCATCTTAAATGTCCTCATATCTATATTTAGGTTATAGGACATTTTAAAAAAGAGAGAATTGAGAATTACATTTATTTCTAATTAAATTTTTAAATTAAGTTATCACTTTATCTGATTATTTGTAAAGTTATATTATAAAATTTGGCATCTATGCACAAATATTTTTTTTAATTTTCAGAATAAATTATTTAAATTGAATATATACTTTCATTTTTTCTTTTCTCTTGTGTTATTTATCAACATATTTTATGTGAAATATGAATGAGTTTGGTGCCTTTATTAAATAATATACATAAATAAGGGATTTTAAGGTGTTTTATATCCCCAAGTTTGTCATATTTTAGTTTTAAAAATTTTATAAAAGGATAGCAATCTTGATATTTGTTTTTATAGTTTCAATAAAATATAAAATTTTAGACGCTTATCAAATATGAGCATTTTATTGGAGGTTAACACTGTAAAGATAAATAGAGAAAGCTTGCATAAATATTGATCTCCTTTTTAATATATTAAATTCCATTAAATTAGTACTATAATCGTTAAAATATATTAAATACTGGCACTAAATTAGTTTATTTTTTATTGATACTAAAACCTAATTTGAACCGAATTTAAATCTAATAAGATTTTTATGGAAAAGTTCTAATCTGATTCGAGACATAATCGGTACCGTGTCCTAAATAACTAAAACTATATTGGTACCAAAACATTTAATCCAAAAGAATTATAAGAAAATTTATAATTAAGTTTAGCTATTTTAAATATATAAGCAAAGCAAATAATTAATGTACTATCATTTAAATCTCCCAAGTGGATTAATTTTTACATAACATTTATTAAGATATAGTGATAATAAATATTATAAAAATAAAGATTTCAGCCATGAAAATAATAAATTACATAAAATCTAACAACAAAAATGAAACTAATAAAAAAGAAACCCTAATCTTCAATATTAGCATCATCAATCAAAACACTTATTTAAAACTCAATAAGGGGTTTTGATTTCATTCACATAAAATGATTAAATAAAATAAATTAATCAGAAAAATATTAATAATTTTATATGATTTCTTTCTGGATTAAATATCGTTCTATAAAGAGCAAAAGTTAACTTAAAATACTATAAATAACACTTAATACCAACTGTTTGATATATTCAAATCTCCTTTATTAGAAATCTTTTATTTTTTGTTTCTTAGGGGATATTTGGAGTGGATAGATGAACTAAACTTTAGACCTCTATGAAATGATTTTAAAAATTAGCCTTGAATGATTAACTAAAGACATATACTATTTTATATTAAAATCTATAATTAACCCAATCCCTAACAAATACTTATAAAATAATTTCAAAGCTCTTAAAGGAGTTTTGAGGTTTTCAATACACAATTAATATATGAGATTATTTTGTTGTATATTCTCCTATTTTTAATAAATCATATAGCTTATAACTTAGGATTATTGATATTAACTAGGTAATCTCTGGTATCCATTAAATCGTTCTCATTTAGCTATAATGCTTTGGAAATCATAGAAAAATTTGTTATCCCTGATAAATTAGCTAAATTTTGAAGTGATCTCCGAATATGAACATCATAAGGATTCTCTTCAAGATATTGTAAAAATAAAATTAATATTTAAAATTATTTATAAAGATTATAATCGTTTTATACTCTTGGAATAACTTTCTAAAGCATTTTAAATTATAATTAAAGAAAATAAGCAATATCTTATTCTTGCTACTTCTAATTTTCTTACTCTATGTCTACACAATTATTCTCTAAATATTTAGAATATGTGTTTTCTTCAACTCTCTTCAAAGTTTTCTCTTTTTAAGATTATTTTTTCAATTATTTTTTAACATTTAAAATGCAATCCACTGAGCATATCAAGTATTTTAGGGTGTTGATACTAGGACGTCCCAGGATTACCAGGAAGTCCCAGAGTATTTTTAAGAATAAAAAAAATTTAAAACCACAACACGAAGTATCACAAAAAGATGCTCTAAGAAACTTATCAGGCAGGGTCAAGATTTTACTCCAAGAGTTGTAAGGAAGGACAGAGCCCATCTTTCGTTACCAAATCAAAATAATTAACAAGAGAGGCCAAGGGGGCGTTAGCACCTTTGAAGAATCAGAGTCAACACCCCTGAAAAAATAGAAATTTTAAAGGTGATTTGTATGAATAAGTAAAAAAATAATATTTAATCGTTAATAATTAATTAACATAAATACACATGGAAGCATATTAATAAAAATCATACAAGATCAAATAGTACATGATATCTAAGCTTTATTTTATGAATTATAAGGCTGAGGCATGCTATCAATTAATATTTATTCGTTTGAAATTATAACCATAACTCCTTTTCAAGTATACTTTATCAGAAAAGTATATGGATTATGCTTTTATGATTGTGATAATAACCAATGTCGCACAGATAAACTATTAAAAATGATTTAAAAATTTCTTGTCCTAATACTTACTCTTTGAAAGTATTGCGAGAGATCCATTTTTATTATTTTCCTAATGGCAGAAATATTACTGAAACTGTTGATGATATTTAATAAAGTTTACAGATTAAAAATATGGTGCATCTGTAAATAAAGTTTTCAGGGATATTAGAGAATTATTAAAACTTTATTAAAGCTTGAACAAGATAACTATTGTTTACAAGGTCATGTCCAGATGAAGGAGACTTAAAAATAAGAAAATAATTAATCTTTATTTATTTAAAATAAAATATATATATATATATATATATATATCTAAAGTATGGCATTCTGTACATTTAGTAGCAGTTGTAGTGAATCGCTTAAGGCAAGGGAAATTAAATAAAGTTATCAAAATTTAATTAGAGATCTCTATTATATAATAATCAGTTTTAAAATTTCCATATTAATACATATTAAATAGGGGCCATAAATTAAATAAAAAAGGGCATTAGGTTATTTAGGAATATTTACCCTTTTTATCTTTAGAGTTGGTGTTGAATCAATGTCACTCTACTCAATGGAATCTGAAGTTGCTCTAGAAGCAGAATTAGGTTTATGACTGAATGACTTAACATCAATATGTAGTTGCCCTTGTTCTTGATAGTCCTGAGATCAAAGTTAACATCAATCTCTTTTAAGTTTCTTGTCATTCACTGTATTAATATGCAAATTTTAAAACTCATTCTGTAGCTTTATTATATATAAAATATATTCAAAATTAATAAAACCAACAGTATATATAAAAATAAGGCTTAATGTAATTTTTTTTAAATTATTGATGATAATTTTTTTATACAATTTTTAATTTTTATGTTAAATTTTTAATTATTTAAATGCTATTTCTAACAAGGAATGTTATACAATTAAATAAATAATAATTTTCCTATTTTTGATTAGCCATATATATTAGAATTGGAAAAACTAAGTGTAATTATAATATTTCAAAAGTTATTATCTTGCATGACATATTATAAAGGTAAATGCATCGTCTGTCATCTCTAACAATAAAATATAGATAATTTCATAAATAATGTGCATACAGCATTTATTTATCAACAATTATTAAAAAACTAACTGGTTATTATTACTTTTTTAATAGAACAACACTAAAAATATTTATATCTATTGAAGCTTTATATATAACTCTAGTAATATTAAATTTAAAATTAAACCCAGTCATAGTAAAATTGTATGATAAATTTTGTGATTTATATTTGATTTAAATAAAACAGATTTTTATAAAATCATATGTATTTCAGCAATATGAACAACTTTATTAAATGAATAAGTTTGTTATAATCAGTTTTGTTTATTCAAGTAACCTTTCTTTGAATATTATATATAATTAATAAGAATTTATGTTTAAAATATGCAAGTTTTATTTTTTTACACTAATATATACTTTGGTAAGTTCTGGTAATCCTGGGACGTCCTGATAATCTAGGGACGTCACGGTGTCAACACCCGTATTTTACTCAAGATATTTTTATCTTTAAGAAAATAGATATTTTAATTTAATAAAAATTTAATTTAATTTAACGTTTTTAATTTATGCTTTTCTTTTAAATTATTCTTTAAATTACTTCTAGCACCATTTACAAAAACTAATTTTTTATTTAACTTTTATAGAAATTATTAAGGTAAATTTACAATAATATCAAGTTTTTAATTATTACTTAAATTAAATTTATTAAATATTTAATAGAAAAAAATATTTTTATTTAAAATAATATGCAAAGTAATCGGAGTCTAATAAGTTTTAAGGTTTATGAAAAAAGAATGAAATTAAGTTTTAATTTGCTAAAATATTATAATATATAATAACTCCCACATATTACTATTGCTTAAATATATGCCTTAAAGATTAATTAAAGGCAATTAAATTATTATAATTATTCCTATTTTAGCAATTAATTTTAAAGTTTCTTGAAACATAAAAATTTAAAAGATTAAAAGTACTGAGTAAGTCTGTTAGAAAGTATTTAAAATTGAAATTAGAAATAAAAAATTAAAATTATTGTAATCCTTGTTTGCACTTTCTTTTGAGTCTCGTGAATCTCTCTATTAGATTTAGTTTAAAATAAATTTGCTATATTTTAATATTTATATTGTAGATCTTACTTTCGTTGTTCCTAACTCTTATCTCAGAATCTTCAAATATGGGAATCAATTAATTAGAATTACATTAATATATGATTATAAATTTTAACAATCAAAACCCCAAAACCCCTTAATGAGGTTTATAAGTGCTTTGATTTGTAGGGAATTTGTTAGGGGTTGGGGTTATTAATAGGTTTTAATGTGAAATCTATAGTAAATGCATTTAATTTAATCACTCAAAATGCACTTTTGGATCATGTGGGAGAGGTCTGAAGTTTATCTTACTTAACCAGAACTCTATCTGCTCTATTTATATGTCTGATCTTGAGTTTGGTTTTATTATTATTGATTCTGCCATATGTTTTATTTATAAAAATCTGAGAAAAATTTGTGATTGCATAAATATAATAAAAATTTATTCTATATAAATAAACTAGTAAATGGATAATAAAAAAGATTAATTGTAGAAAATAGTTTGACTGCTTCGAAATTGATGTATTGATTATCATCCTAATAATAAAATATTTGCCACAATTAAGTAATTATCTGATTGTCTTGGAATACAAAAAGAGTAAATTCAAAAAATTGTGAAATTGTTAAAAAATGAAAAATTATTTCGCTCTTGTAGAAAAAATAAAAGAGTCCATCTAACATCAGAACATATAAACTATTTTGTATCAAGCTAGACTCTTTAAGATTAGATGAGGCTATCACTGAAACAACGATCTATTGTTTTTCACCTTTAATTTCCTGATGTTAAAATTTCATACACTGCACTAAGAAACTTAAATAAGAAGAATGGTATAAAGTATAAAGCCTGTTGTAGTGACTATAACCTAACATTACACAAACAAAATTTAATTAAAATAGATTTGCAAAGTGTGAACTCCTAACTTTGTGAAATAAAAAATGAAAATTAAAATATTGATTACTTGGATGAAACGATATTCAAGGCTCATTCAACTACATGGAAAGCATGGGCTACAAAAAGTAAAAAACTTAGTTTTAAAAAAATAGGGGATAGCCCTGGATACTCTAGCAGCTTTGGTTATAATAAGGCCTAAAAATGGACTCGAAGCTTTTCGAATTGTAAAGAAATCAATTAAAATTTAAGACCTTGTTCTTGTCTTAGAAAATCTCGAACATAACTATTAAGAAAAACAGCTAACAATATTTCTGGACAATTTAAGAGCACACCATTCAAAACCCCAAAACCCTTTCAGTAGTTTGATTGAGTTTTTGATTGATAAAAGTAGACTATTAGTGCATACTTTATTAGGGTTTTAATAGGGTTTATGTAGGGGTTTAATGTTTAAATATTAGTAATTTAAGTAGTATATGCGAGGTTTGGGGTCTGTTTATGACAGTGAGTATATAGACTTATTGTTTAAGTTGCGATATGGATGTGATGAATATAGTGAATAACTCAAGCCTGTTCTGAATTATACGTCTATAGCAAGGCTACTCCATAAATCTCCAGCAACAGTGAGGTCTCACTTTCTATTAGCATTGAATTTAAAGAGATAGCATCTTAATTCTAAGACTAAGAGACCTTTAAAATTTTAGCAGCATCATATTGAATATCTTATTAATGATAAGACTCTTAAATACTGGGCTCATTTCTCTCTAGCCTAGAGGGCTGTGATGTTTCATCACCAATTTCCTGAGCTTCACATATCTGCTTAATCGATAGCTAACATATTTAAAAAGAACAGAATATCTTACAAGACAGTCAATCGCATTAAGAGAGTGATTTACTTTAATGTTTCATTTTATAAGACTAATTTAAATTATATATTCGATTAAATGCAGAGGTCTTAAGAGCATAATATAAAGTTCATACCACGCTGATGAAGCTGTATTTACATTCAATACCTTTATATCAAGGTCTTGGTACAAGAGGTATAGTAATATAGAAGTTTATGACTAAAAGGTTAAATTTAAACTCATGCTATTCTTGGAGGAATAAGTGAAGATAGTGGCCTCGAGACTTATGTTATTCACCCTCGTTCTATAAACACTGAATAATATATTAAGTTCTTGCAATAACTCAGAGATAAGTACGCTGACTAAGAGATTATTCTATTCGTTGATAACTTGTCAGTTCATAAAACTAAAGACTCAAGGAAGGAATATGAAAGGCTTAATATAACACCTGTATTTAATGTTCCTTACAGCCCTTAGTTCAATGGAATTGAATTATATTGGGGGTTATTGAAAGGTCATTATAAGAAATAGCTGCTCTACCATCTGATGCATGATTCAAAGATAGATACAGTAGATTTTATTAAGAGTGCTGCTAAGAGAGTCAGCGATGAGAAAGCTAAAGTATGCGCAAGAGAAGGGAGATTTTGTGTATATAAATAAGTTTTAGATTTAAGCGAATGAATAAGTTCACATATTAAATTTGCCCGTAAAAGGATTTGGCTTCTCTTTCTTTACTTCCTCTTATGGCTTGCTTGGGCCTATGTTTCTTCTCTTAGTGCCAGCTCC